>JAQBSW010000651.1:0-180315 GCA_029291075.1 Eudiplozoon nipponicum | reverse complement strand
TCTTCTAATTTATTTTGGATTATCATAAAATTTTATCCGTGATTACTATTTATCTTATTTGATCTATTTTCTGTTGGTATTGTAGCGCCATTTAACATACATCTACGCCTATATGAGGGAAAAAAGGCAAAGTTTCTTTGCACTATTACCCTTCTTTAGCAGGCAATTTTCAAATTTTATAATATGAACACTTCTTAATTTTAATTTTAACTTTATAACCTATTGAAACACGTTATGCCATTCATAATTACTTCATTTAGGAAAGTTGGTGTAAAAATAGGCCTGGCCTGTGCAAATAGGTATTGATATTTATCATTTTATTTTCACTTGAATGAGTGATACACGTGCCACTAATTATATGTAAAAGATTATTTCTCAATCTTAACCAAACGCCCAGAGACATACACACACAGGCGTGGCATACGCTTAACTAGTGAATCGTCAGATCTTAAATCGCTGTAATTTCACTGGGATGAGAGTACACGTGCAATAACTGATTACTCCTCAATCCAAAACAAATGAGAGCACGCACACACTGTCACGGCGTACGCGTCTCTAATGAGTCGTCATTATTTGTTATTAAATCAGTGTAATTTCATTTCGATAAGTGTACACATGACGACACATACACAAACAAATTTGGTATACACTTTCCTAGTGCAAAAACAATTATGCTTAAGAGATCGAACATTAAGTATAAATTGGACAGTTTAAACTAAATTGTCAAATTGTTTGTGGGATGTGCTTTCTATTGAAAAATACTACAGAGTTCGGAAGTCGAATATCTGGACTAATCAGATGAAAAGTGGATGCAAACAGCTCGTTGCGCCCAAAAATGACAAGGTAATTAAACTATTCCTTGTCGTGCGATATGTCTCTTTTAAAATCTCATGGACATTTTATTTCATTGGAATAAGATATGCAATGTTTATACACATTCACGACCGAACATATTTCTTCAACTAACTTCATATTCATTTTTTGTTTAGCTTATGATGCATTTTCTGCGCAAGTGTTGAAAATTATTATTTACATGAAACACTAGACAGTACATTCACGTCAGATTTATTTGCCATGTTTGGCCGAGATTGGTATTTGATGAACACCTCGTCTAGTAAATCCCACAATAACAGTGTGACCGCCATATCTGAGGAATGATCTTTGTAATCCATTTGATAATGTATGTTTTCTAAGTATTGGAACATGATGTTCCTTGCTCGTTGATGCTTAAGGTACATATTGGAATATCGATCTATCGATATTATTAAAGTTTGGAGGCCTAATTTCCAGTCCCATCATCAGGCATTTCGTAACAAACTTTTGTCCTTAAGTTAAACTTAACTGTGTTATTCTCATTCAAAACAGATTTATGAAAAAAATATTTAAAAATATTTCTAACTAGTGCTATTAACGATAATCCCGTATGTTTTGGATAGTTCTAAATATAAGGCCTGCAGAAACCATCTACTAACGCACACATATAAGTTTTTCCCCCGCAACCCTGTATAATTGCATCTTTTCAATAAACATTAAAGAAGTTTACTAATTTATTTATTCGCGTACACGACCAGTCAAATGCATTTAAAACTTGACGATTTAACTTACATAAATGTTTGCAGCACTATTTAAATATATCTGTCTACCAATATATAATCACAATTAAGGTTTGCAGAACTATTATTTTTTATTATTAAAACCGTTATACATGCTACTGTAACGGTTTCGTTCAATCTTATAAACATATTTATTGGAGAAATAGTACCCACTAATTATTTTTGTTTAAATAGATATAAAAATAGTTCACGTCAAAAATAAACATAAAAGATGTATCAGATATTCGCCCATAAAGATCAAAAAGGCGAGAAATTTAAACAGTTACACATAGTTATTATAATCAATGTTGCGATCCTGATCTAAGCACCTGACCCATTAATTACTTACATATGTCAGTGTAAACTAAGAATTATATAGTGTAGAAAAGTCAATTCATCCAGTAGACCGGTTTCGTCCTTATTGGGAACTCATCACGTACTGGCCAGAATTTGCCGCGGACAGGGCTCGAACCTGGGCACGTGCTTCGGAATCTGGTGCTCTAACCACTGAGCCACCCTGCGGCAAATTCTGGCCAGTACATGATGAGTTCCCAATAAGGACGAAACCGGTCTACTGGATGAATTGCCTTTTCTACACTATACAATTCTTAGTTTATACTGATATATGTAAGTAAATAATGCATCTGGTGCTTATATGAAGACCGCAACCTTGATTATAATAATTGTTATCCCCGCTCGCGCAACCAATTTTCGTTTAGTTACACATAGAGTTTTGAAAGCCCGATAGTAATGCTAGTGCACGAAAAAATTTATTGAAGCTTCTCTGTTCTGGAAAATGTGTTTTCATTACGATAGTCTCTAAATAGGTAAGCATTCATTTACCTAACCGTGATTAAAGTTAAAAAGCTTTTTTGAATGTCGCATGTTTCACAGGTCAAAACGTATTTAATTACCTAAATAAAGGTTGTGATATTAATAAAATCACAAATCCCTTTATGTATAAATTTTTCAGCAGATTAAAAGGACTAATGTATAAGCATGCGAGAGTTATGCGTGACGTAACATGCGACAGTTAACTTCGTTTATATCAAGGTTGACGTATAAAATTGAGCACGATTAAAATATGGAATATCAAAAATGGGTATTTATTTGGGACAAATGAAGGCACTTATGGAGTTGTGTATATTTAAAGCACATCGACGTCTTTTATGGCGAAAATAATTTGCCAGCAACAACGAATTATGGTATCTGGTTTTTATCCCATAACTTCCATAAATAATTTCAATTTTATTAATTTTCAATTATTGTACTTTTTGAGGAGCCTCATAAATTTGACTTATTTTTAGCATGTAATTTCGCAATACACAAATAAAGCTTCAATTATCTTTCAAAAGTTTGCAAGTTCTTTTTGACTTATTACATTTAATTTCAAAATAAATAATTTGAAAGTGAATATTTAACTATTATAATATTTTCTTGGTGGTATGGTCAAATGTCAGGCCAACGAGGAGAGAACGCTACATGCTGAGGCTCGTAAAATCTTGGAAATCGCTTCACACAAACGAACCGCTGACATGCAGCGGACTGTTGTCACAGCACTAATCGCCCAAGTTGAGCCATTTAGTGAATTTCCAAGCACGATGCAGAAAGAACTGGCTGCCCGAGCCTGGTATGAAAGGTAAACTACATATGCGCACACAGGCGTTTGACACATGAACAGTTATAAAGATATAGGGAAGTAGTATTAAAGACAGAGTGAAATAGAAGAACAAATATGGAATTGAGAATTTAGAGGAGGGTGAGCAGTGGAGTTATAGAGAGGGAATGTTTGATAGAGTGCATAATAGAGGGAGAGAGTTTGAGGGATTACAGGAGGGAAATAGAGTTATGTGAAGTGCAAGAGAAAGAAAGAGAAAGATAGAGAAACTGAAAGGTAGAGCTGTATACACAACAGGCAAGAAGATGAGCAGAGCGACAAACATTCATCGTTTGATATGTAGCTTTATTATAATAAAGATTGCCAACTTAATATAAGCACCAGACCCATTAAGTACATACATTTGTTAGGCTAAACTAAGAATTGTATATTGCAGAAAAGGTTTTATGTAGATTAAAAGATGGAGATCGAGACGACTGAAGGAGATTAATAGAAAGAGGTGGAGTGAGAGAAAGAGAGAAAAAAAGAGGAAGAAAAAGAAACATAAATAGAGAGGAAAAAATTTAAAAGTAGAGTAGAAGAAAAATTGGTAGTAAACCAAAAGAAGAAAACAGACGGAAATCTTCTTCTAGTGCTTCCTTCAGTTGAAATTGTACCTGTGTGGAATCATATTTAGGGTTTTTTTAGAGGGGATATCAATAAAGAAACGTTGACCAATACTAACTTTAATCAAGGTTGCGATCTTGATATAAGCATCTAGCCCCTTACGTATATATATTTGGCAGTATAAACTAAGTATTGCATAGTGAAAAAAGGCAATTCATCCAGTAGATAGATTTTGCCCTTATTGGGAACTCATCACGTACTGTCCAGAATTTTCCGCGGACAGGGCTCGGACCTGGACATTTCTGTTTAGGAATCTGGTGCTCTAACCACTGAGACAACCTGCCGCTCACTACACAATTTTCAGTTATATACTAACTAATGTTTTTAGTTCGCCATTATTTTAGGTAGAGCCTATGGTATATATGGATATATATGTATATATATATATATATATATATATATATATATATATATCAGTTTTCACATTTCGCGGTAAGCATGACATCATTCAATTCAATATATTAAAGTTAAATACTGTTTGTTGCGGAGAACTAATATATATGCAAGTATGTATTAGGTGTTGCGAACCTAGTAACAAATTAGTTCAGTTGTGACCAGAAGGATAAACCAAAGGCAGCATGAACGGAAAGTGTAATCTCATGCACATTCGTTTCGAGCTTACTGGCGAATCATCAGTAGGAGTTGGTATTACGCCCTTTAACCACTATATATTTGGTCGAAGAATGTGGAATAATAGGACAGTACAAATATATAGTGGTTAAAGGGCGTAATACCGGCTCCTACTGATGAGTAGCCAGTAATAACGAAACGAATGTGCATGAGATTATACTTTCCGTTCATGCTGTCTTTGGTTTATCCTTCTGGTCACAACTGAACTAATTTGTTGCTAGGTTCGTAACACCTAATACATACTTGCATATATATTAGTTCTTCGCAACAAACAGTATTTAACTGGATAAATTGCCTTTTCTACACTATACAATAATTAGTTTATACTGACAAATGTATGTACATAATGGGTTAGGTGTTTATATCAAGATCGCAACCTTGATTAAAGTAATTGTTATCACCGCCCGCGCAACCAATGTTAGTTTAGTTGTCCAACACTTGAAGCAGAAACAAATATTTTACATACTGCCATTAACAAGGGGATATCTAAGCCCTACGCAAACTGGTTTAGTTGTTTTGTCTCATTAAAACTTTATGCCTAATAGTTTGGGTATATATTTTATTTGTTATTTATATGTGGACCGTTCTCTTTCTATTTAAATTAAACTAATTCCAGTGTTCTGTTTTGCTAGAAAATCGGTTGATAAGGCAGTACGTAAGCGCTACTGCAACATCTGAAACAGTTTTTATTAATCTTTTCGGAGAATAAATTCTTCACTTGAAAAATAATAAGGGAGGTAAAAGGCTAAAATAAACGTGTAAAAGACGTTTTGTAGCAACAAATAAACAAACGAACTGAAAAATAGAGAGAAAACGAGAACGAGCAAGATAATTTGGTAAGAATTAATTGGTAGCAGAATAAAGGAGGAACTGTGGTGGAAACAATGAATTACCAATGGATAAACATGAGCAGAAAACACAGTTACGCTCTTAAGACGTAATCTGTGAGGGAATTGGTAATTTGCTTCAAGTGTACTGTAAAAAATGCCGTTCGTATTTCTAGGAGCTTCATGAATGTTATCAAGCAGATTTTGGCTCTAAACCAAGTGGTCACTAATCGGATCCCTACCGGCACTCATGGCAATTAGGCGAAATTCGCCTAAAATACGACAAAAATTACAAAATAAAATAAATTTAATTTACGTATAATTATAAGCGAATAAACCGGTGTTTGATCTTAGTGTTGATTGAATTCCTTTGCAAACGACTCCTCCCGCTGTTACACAATTTCGATCGTTACCTGGTCTGTGTTGTGACTAACACAGATCAAGTAATTTTGAAAAATCCAGTTTCAAAAATTTTCATTCCTCTAAACTACATTGTTGATAGTTTTATTTCTCAGTTACTGTCCCGTGATAGTATACGTACAATTATTCTGTATGAATAGAGATACATCCGTTAAATATATGAATGTGCATTTATTTGTGATTAATTTTATTTGCATCTTGCTAAAATTTTTCGATTGAGCTTCACTAAACTAAACGTTAAATTACACGTAAAGATTATATATGTTTCAAAACTCAGTGAATAGAAGTTTATAGAGGTTGTGTTGTTTATGCCACATGTGTAGATGGTTTTGGTATTGCATTGACGAGTTACATAATGTGTCCGTTTATGTTATTTGCTTTCTAGTTTACTGGAATTTCGTAATTTGTCTAGTGTCAAATAGTTATCTATCTCAATTAAAAAATAATTTTTTGCTCGGATGGCATTAACAATTCTTTAAATCAAGCTTGAGAGCTTGAAGTAAACGCCAATCCAATTTTATTTAACCAGTCGTCGAACAACATAACAAAACTACCGCCAGTCGCACGCACTTTGCGACTGGCGGTAGGTTTGTTATGTTGTTCGACGACTGGTTAAATACAATGGGATTGGCATTAACTTCAAGCTCGAAAACTTGATTTAAAGAATTTTTACCTATCTCGACTTGGGAAAGTTGGTAAATTTATTTATCGTGCAGATTTTTTGCATTTGGTCACATTAAGTTTGCGAGGTTGATATAAAAATCAATCCCATTATATGTACAGTTGTGAGTATAAACTAAGCATCGTGTAATATAGAAAAGACAATTCATCCAGTAGACTAGTTTTGCCCTTATTAAGAACTCATCGTCTGTTTTCCAGAGTTTTCCGCAGAAATGGGTTGAACCTGAGCACGTCTGCTACGGATTCTTTGATTCTAACCACCGAGCCACTCTACCGCACACTACAAACAATTTTATTTTATGTAATAACTCATGTCTTTGATTAGACTTTCTCTCGTGTGGAGCTTATATGGCATCTATTTAGATCTAAATTTCCATTCAGCCACTGCCAATCTGTTTTAGAATAGACACCACGCTACATGGGGGAAGTGGATTTGAATTGAACATTTATATAATTAATCGATAGATGATCGTACGAGCTGCGGTAATAATGATTAAAATCAAGTTTCTTATCACCTCCCACGTAATTAATGATCTTTTAATTATACAAATGCTAAATTAAAAACACTTCCTCAGGTAACGTGTTGTGTGGTCTATAAAGACAGATTGGTGGTAGCTAATTGGAACTTTAGGTCTCCACCTGAAGGAAAGACTAACCAAAACAATGAGTTAGTATGTAATTGAAATTTAAATGTAGCATGCGATAAGGTGCCTTAGTGCTTCGAGTCATAGACCTTGAAGCTGACGTGCCCAGGTTCGTGCCATGTCCGCGACGAATTCTGGACAGTACTTGAAGTGTTCCCAATAAGAACGACACCAGTCTACTGGATGAATTGACTTTTACGTTTTACACGATACTTAGTTTATTTTGAAAACTTTATGCATATAAATGGATTTGGTATTTATATCAATCTCACAAACTTGATTTAATTAATGGTTATCACCGCCCTGACAATCAATGATCGTTTATGTATAGAGTTGTTTATCATGTTTGCTTATTTTAGATCTGTAATGCGTAATATTGATTATCGCACAACTTCTGTTTCATGCTAAGCACGTAGTTCTTCCTTCCTTACCGGCTCCTCTGTTTCTTGCCTATTCTTTCAACCATCTGATTTTGTTCTCGCCTCCTTTGTTGCTTATGTTTAAATTTGGTGACATCTGTAAAGATGGACGTATGACCAGATATCAGACATCTAGAAAATTGTAATAGAAACAGACTCATCGATGCAAAGCAAAATCCATCCAAACATGTAAACTATACAATAAAAGCTCAACAAACCTTTACTTATCTAAAAAATCATGAAAAACAAACGTCTTATTTATATTTATATTTAGTTTAGCTTAATCGATATATTTTTAACAAGATCTTACTAAAATATTCACATATATTCACTGTGTGTGTTTTGCTTCCTATTGAAGATTTAATAATTTATTACAGAGGAACACAAAAGATATTATATCATATATATATTCAAAAATATATTCGTGATTCGAGAAGAGAATATGTAATATACCTGCAGTCATGCAATAGGTACGATGGGCCCAGCAACGGGTTAGTGCTTATGTTCTTTATTAAATTTATTTATTTTATAAAATAGGTATTTTTGGAAAAGCATATTTAGCTTTTATTGAAATAATTAGAGCCATAGATTTGTATATTATGCGTGTGTAAAATTTGAAATACACATTTAATAACCGTTCATCTGTGTGGAGAATGCATTTCTCCTTTGCAAGTCTAAATATTATTTGTGCATATTTCAAGCTTTAATATAAAAATTTTACCGGCCACTTTAGTTTATTTCGTGTACAGTTCACAGTTTACTCTTTAATTTATCGTCAAGGCTATCATTTTGTTTATCTAGGCATGATGCTGGAACAGTGATTATCCGCCAGGGTCAAAATGCGTTGAACTTTTATCTCATCATTACCGGTAAAGGTAAATTGAAAAAAAATTCGCTCTGCATTTTGTCAAAAGTAACATTTTAATGATTAAGTTAAAAAGAATGGTATGAATGGTAAAAAGCTTCAAGTTCTAATAATAAGGAATTCTGGTCGGCCTCATTTTCTAACTCACTTTGTAGTGTGTTCAAACATACATTTACACATTTTTTGGAATGCGAGCTCATCTGTTATCATATTAAGTGAAAAAAGGAAATTTTGTTAGAAACAACAAACCGCTCTTTTTGATTGCTTCATAAAATATGTACAAATGTGCATGTTTTAATATTTTTTAAACGTAAAATAAACAGAAAATTAAAACGGAAAAAGAACTTTAATTACGAGATTGCTAATGCATTCATTTGCAGCACCTCCAGTTCTGGATAAATTTCGATTGTGCTTTTTCTACTAGCATAAATCCTATTGATATTATGCTAGCAATGGAAGCTAGTTCATGTACTAAGCTTGGACTGGACGTGATGCACGTAAATTATAGGAAATTTCGCTATTTCACACATTCTTTGTTTAACGTTTTTGCTTTTTTTTATTTTTTCTTATCAATAATAATTAAAAATATTAATTTTTATATAGTTGAGGGGAACTTAGGAATTCATATTTCTTATTACGGAAAAATTTCTTTTTATTTTTGAACGTGAGAATGATGATATATATATATATATATATATATATATATATATATATATATATATATCTGATGCAATGTCTGGTTTATAGTGACAAGATATAGTTGATCAAAATCTTGCGGTTAGATATCATTTCAATAAAACTTCTCAAAATGTCATGGCATCTGCTATATTATGAAATATGTTGTATGGCTTGTTAGAACTACAGGTCATAAGAGATTCCAAATAGGTTCCACCTGAGAAAATGGCTATTCAGAAACATGCGTTGGTATGCCGTTAATTCGTATGTGGTATGTGGCGAGTGTGGATCAATGGATAGAGATTCCGAAAGAATTGTTTCGTGTTCGAGCCGTGTCCGCGGAAAATTCTGGCCAGTACGTAAAGACTTCCAAATAAGGAAGAAACAAGTCTACTTGATGAATTGCCTTTGCTATTTGATAACATGTTTAGTGTACACTGACAAAATAAATATAGTCAAATTCGTGGCATGAGACACCAGATATATATATATATATATATATATATATATATATATATATATATATATTGTAAGTATATTCTAGTTCGATAGATATATTCAAGCCAAGTGCAAAAGGTGAAATGAGTCCTTTTTGTCATCAATCGTTTTTTAAATTTATTTACCTCATAGCATTATCAGTCTCTTTTACGCTTTGTATTTATCACCACATAACACTAGTTTGTGCTGGGAAAGGTTAGAATGATTTCTAAAAGAAACTTTATGTACCGAACAGAATAAATTCTAAAAAATGAATAGCAAAATATTTCTGCTTATGGTGTAGGACAACTTGAGCTGAATTAAATAGTTTAATCTTGTTTTCAATTGTCGGACTCGCCTTTACTTTTTTTGTATCTCAGTATTTGAGTTTCTCCACTTTTCGTGCGGAGAATGACTATTGATGCCAATATCTTTGCCAATATGTCGAATAAAAAATTATAGATGAGTCGAATTTGAGTAAGAAGGTTTTAATATTCAATTATATTGAATATCGTAAATGTGTTTAAATTTAAGAAATTTATAATAATTATTATTCGCAAAATGACGAATATTTTAGTTATTCTGATATTTTGGTCCATTTTGGAAATTTAATTGAATTACATTTACTTAGATAAAGGAATTTATAGCAGTTATATATTTAGTTCTCTAAATACGCCTACCGTTTTTTATACAATTGTTGATTGCGCCGGCGATGATAACGATTATGTTAATCAAGGCTGCGACATGGATATAAGCACCAACCCAATTATATATATATATATATATATATATATATATATTTGCCAGCATAAACTGAGCATTATATAAAGCGGAAAAGGCAATTGATACACTATACCAGTATCGTTGTTAATTGGAACTATCCAAATACTGCATAGAATTTTTTTTTTTTATTTTTAAATCAGGTGCTTGAGTAAACACCAATCCCATTGTATTTAACCAGTCATCGAACAATGGGATTGGTGTTTACTTCAAGCACGCAAACTTGATTTAAAGAATTGTTACCACCACCCGCGCAATCAATTATTGTTTAAATTGTATTGCATAGAATTTGCCGCGGACCGGGCTCGAACTGGATCCATCCATCGCGCCACTCAGCCTCACACTAAAAACAGTTTTCGGTTATGCTCTTACTTTATGCCTTGGTAGGCCTGACTATGTAGGTTGAGCTAATTTAGCGCCTTAATCGATATAAATTTCGAAATTGTCATCCCTAGTCTGTTATTATGAAACAGACATCAAACCACCTGGGGAAGTTGTACTGAATTGATTGAAATTCGGGTTGAAAGAGATGCCACCTGGACCCCTTTTTAAGGTAAAGCTAACCAAAACCATAAATTTAGTATATAAGGCGGCGGGGTGGCGCAGTGGACAGTCACGGTCTCCGAAAAATATGTTTCAGTGTTCGAGTTTCATCTGCGGCAAAATTCTGGACAGTACTTACATGGATTCCCAAATAGACAAAGCCAGTCTACTAGGTGAATTATCTTTGCTACCTTGTACAATGCCTAATTAATACTGAAAACTATATAATATTATTAATTTGACGAATTGCATTTTGAATAGATAGATAAATCGAGTATGGAATTGTAAATTTATTATAAAGTGTGTATATACAACACAGTTAAAAAGAGGCCATTATCATTTCACCAGAACTCCACTCGGCTGTAACACAAGAGACGTCATATAGTCAATTTTTTGGAAAAGCAAGATAAATGAATTTGAATCAAGCAAATAAAAGATATAATAAAAAACAGAAAACGGGTAGCATAGTTGCTGAGTCACGCACAAACGCGGGCGTATGCATAAAAAAGATGAATTGTTTTTTATTCGAATCACGCATGAACTTGTTTAGGTTATTTAGGTGAGGATTGAGGATGCTGCATACAGCGACTTCCACTGTGCGTAATTCTTTTAAGTTTGTCACATTGAAAAAGCCTGCAATTCACCTGATTTTGATTATGAATTATACAAAATATTTGTTCATTTGTTGTGGAAAAATTCTTCCCTTTACCAGCTGTTTCTAGTCTAAAATTGTTCTCAATTCGCTTGTTTAGAAATCGGCTAGTCCGGCTGATACGCCATGTAGGCGGAACCAGCCGATGACTAAACAAGCGAATTCAAGAGCTAGCATAGGAGAGAAGGATTCCGCAACAGATGAGCACATTGCTATGAAAATCACACTACAAATCACACGAATTACAGGTGTTCTTCAAAGCAAAATAAAGAAAGCGAACTGCGCTCGGCGGATGCTGCTGCATGCCATATTCTTTATCCTCAGCTAAATAAACAAAAGAAGTTCTTGCATGCAATTTTGATATAGGTGATGTGCACCTAGCACCCAATTATTTCAAATACGACCAGAAGGATAAACCAAAGGCAGTATGAACAGAATGATTAATCTCATGTTCACATTCATTGGCACCTTTTACAAGCTTGGTATATATATATATTATTATAGCACTTGAATATGTAACAGTGAACAATGCGCACAAATGGTTAATTCTCAAGCTATCAAAACAATAATGACAAGATCTCAGACATCACTTCGCAATACTACGAGAATGACCTTTACATGCAAACACGCATACACAACACAAACACAAACGCATACACACTCACCAACTAGTCAAAAAACAAGAAACAGCAGTAAAAACGAGTCAGATTTGTTACCACTAGCATAATCAGTTGAAAACACAAAATGTTTAAATATGTACGATTTTATAAGAGATGATTAGTATTCACGAAATAAATGGCCTTTATCCACTTTGTTATTTGTGTTTTCCTGACTATAAGAAGATTGAGGACTGATCGGTAGGGAGTTGGATTACGTTTCAATATCATATATTTGTCGAAGAATGGAATATGATAGAATCTCCCAGACGAATGTGTAAATTAGTATAGTGAAGTTACATCTAAAGTCACGATACATTAATCATTATTCATATAAATATATAGCCGAGTCTGTAAGGATAATCACTGGTTGTCATAGACCGATACTTTTTTTTCGAATGTTTGAGCTGAATGAGTCATTCCGATGGATATAACTTTATGCTAAAGTTCACCCAAATAGAGAATTACAACAATTTCCGAACACCTGTTACTCCAGTTAAACTATACACTCTGGCCTTCATCGATAGCAGTTATCACATTTCGCGGTAAGCATGACATCATTCAATTCAATATATTACAGTTGGATACTGTTTGTTGCGAAGAACTAATATATATGCAAGTATGTATTAGGTTTTGCGAACCTAGTAACAAATTAGTTCAGTTGTGACCAGAAGGATAAACCAATGGCAGCATGAACGGAAAGTATAATCTCATGCACATTCGTTTCGTGCTTACTGGCGACTCATCAGTAGGAGCCGGTATTACGCCCTTTAACCACTATGTATTTGGTAGAAGAATGTGGAATAATAGGACTTGCATATATATATTAGTTCCTCGCAACAAACAGTATTTAACTGTAATATATTGAATTGAATGATGTCATGCTTACTGCGAAATGTGACAACTGATATCGATGAAGGCCAGAGTGTATGGTTTAACTGGAGTAACAGGTGTTCGGAAATTGTTGTAATTCTCAATTTGGGTGAACTTTAGCATAAATTTATTTCCATCAGGTTGGTATCATGTACCGACTCGGAAACCATAGTGTTAGTATCCGGTACTCATCGATTTAAAAAAGGTATCAGTTACTAACACGATAGCCATAGTGTTAGTATCCTTTACAGACTCGGTATATATATTATATAGTGTGAGTTAGCATTGAAGTCGTATTGACGTTGACTTTAGATTATGTTAGCTTCACTATTACAGGTTTACACATTCGTCTAGGAGATTGTACCGTCCTATTATTCCACATTCTTCTACCAAATATATAGTGGTTAAAGGGCGTAATACCGGCTCCACTGATGAGTCGCCAGTAAGCACGAAACGAATGTGCATGAGATTATACTTTCCGTTCATGCTGCCTTTAGTTTATCCTTCTGGTCACAACTGAACTATTTTGTTACTAGGTTCGCAAAACCTAATACATACTTGCATATATATTAGTTCTTCGCAACAAACAGTATTTAACTGTAATATATTGAATTGAATGATGTCATGCTTACCGCGAAATGTGATAACTGATATCGATGAAGGCCAGAGTGTATGGTTTAACTGGAGTAACAGGTGTTCGGAAATTGTTGTCATTCTCAATTTGGGTGAACTTTAGCATAAATTTATATCCATCAGGTTGGTATCATGTACCGACTCGGAAACCATAGTGTTAGTATCCGGTACTCATCGATTTGAAAAAGGTATCAGTTACTAACACAATAGCCATAGTGTTAGTATCCTTTACAGACTCGGTATATATATTATATGGTGTGAGTTAGCATTGAAGTCGTATTTTCGTTGACTTTAGATTATGTTAGCTTCACTATTACAGGTTTACACATTCGTCTAGGAGATTGTACCGTCCCATTATTCCACATTCTTCTACCAAATATATAGTGGTTAAAGGGCGTAATACCGGCTCCTACTGATGAGTCGCCAGTAAGCACGAAACGAATGTGCATGAGATTATACTTCCCGTTCATGCTGCCTTTGGTTTATCCTTCTGGTCACAACTGAACTAATTTGTTACTAGGTTCGCAAAACCTAATACATACTTGCATATATATTAGTTCTTCGCAACAAACAGTATTTAACTATAATGAATACTTGTCTCAATACGTCAATTATATATATATATATATATATATATATATATATATATATATATATATATATATATATATAGATTTAGCGTTGAAGTCGCATTGTCGAAGACTTTATATGATGTTAGCTTCACTATTGCAGGTTTACACATTCGTATAGGAGATTGTACCGTCCAATTTTCAAGCATTCCTCACTAAAATATATAGTGGTTAAAAGGGCGTACTACCGGCTAACTATTGATGTGTCACCAGTAAGCACGAAACGAATGTGCACTAGATAAAACGTCCAGTTCATGTTATCTTTGGTTTATCGTTTTAGTCATATTTGCACTAATTTTTTACTAGGTGCGCAAAAACTATTACATAACTATGCACGGCAACTATAATGTTAATGCCATATACCTTTTCGGTACTATGATGTTAGTATCGGTTACTGGCACAATAGCCATAGTGTTAGTATCCTTTACAGACTCGGCATATATATATTATATAGAGTGAGTTAGCGTTGAAATCGCATTGTCGAAGACTTTATATGATGTTAACTTCACTATTGCAAGTTTACACATTCGTCTAGGAGATTGTATCGTCATATTATCCCACATTCCTCACCTAAATATATTTTGGTTAAAGGGCGTAATACTGGCTCCTACTGATCAGTCGCCAGGAAGCACGAAATGAATGTGCACTAGATAATACGTCCAGTTAATGTTATCTTTGGTTTATCGATTTGGTCATATTTGCACTAATTTTTTTCTAGGTGCACAAAACCTAATACACAATTGCATATATAAAAGTTATTGCATGATTTGAATATAAATTTGTGAGCTTGTGAGTGGGTGTATATTTATGCGTGTTTGTGTTCGCCTCAGCGAGTATATTTCTTGCTTAACGAAGATTAGATCGCACCTCATTTCTAGTGGTTAGTATGAAAGATGCTAATCCAACTTTATTCCTCTTTCCAAAAAATGGCTACACTAAGTTCCAAATGTTACAGTCGAGTTGAGTTCTGGCGTAAGGGTAATGGTTTTTTAATACCGTATTTCAGACATACTGTAATTCATATTTAAATTGCGCTTTGATACTCGTTAGTTGGTTTACCCTCGTGTTCCGAAGGTCGAAATGTGTCAATATGTGCGTCTAACGATGAATTTTGCTTGGTGTGTGACCGGCTGAAAGAAATGGATTCGGTGCATATTACACGTTATAAAATACATTATACAATTGTTTTGTAACGACTTGCAATCGGTCAAATGAAATCGAGTTACAGTTTATATATTAAGTCCGTAGACTTAGTTTAGATAATTAGACGAATAGAATTTCCATGCCAGTTTAAGTAGCTGAATTCCGTTTACGTAATTATATTTACTTTGCAAATAACAGCGAAGGAAACAAAAATGTTCGGAAATAGCTACGTTTTATTTAATTCAACGCCAAGCTTATTATTATTATTACTATTATTATTATTATTATTATTATTATTATTATTATTATTATTATTATTATTATTATTATTTTTATTATTATTATTCTGTTACGAGACTATGTTGTGCCATGTTTTGATACTAAGTATATCGACTAACAGGAAATTTCCACTAACGCTATAGTTAATTAACTATATTTAAAAAATAACATATTTTAGCAATTGTCAGTGTTACTCGTCAGAATCCAAGTACAGGAGAAAATTATGAGGAAACTGTGGCGATTTTGAAAAGAGGAAATAGTTTCGGGGTAAGTCAAATCAATGATTGTTATGCTCAATTTTAGACAAAATTTCGTTCTAATGGACAATTTTATAATTTATCTTAGAAAAAATTTAAGGCTGTAAATTTTTCAAATTCCCTGTTTTTACTTTGATAGTGATTTGCAGCTTTTAGGGATTTTCATTCGTGGCTTTGTAGTTTGGGTGTCTGATAGTCCTATTATCACAATAAAACCTTCTGACTTTTTAAACGCCAGATTTAGCTTAAGCTGAAATCAAATCTGGAATCCTTCTGGACTGAATTGACGGAGCTGGTAGAATTAACATTTGTATGAATTATTAAATAGAGCTTATAGAAACTAATTTGCTCTGAGGTTTAAAATATTTTTTTTAAATAAAAATTCGCTTAATGGTGTAGATAATTCATTTAAATATTAATGTGTCTTTTAAGATGTGATCTTTAGCGACAGTATTTACATTTGAAAAAAGTAAACGAATTTCAATGACTAATAATTTCACATTATTCATTAAAGCAAACGAAAAATCGTTAAAATTAAAAAATCACCATTTATTTTACCCAAATCATTATAAATAGATAAATGGAGTCTACTTAGTTATTAATAAGTAAATAAGACTAATTGAGCAATTGTGCATAAGAATACCCGAATTAATAAAACTTATATTCTTTCAATTATTTTTTGGTAAACTGTAAGTCTCAACTGCAGTCATTTGTTTTGGGCCATCGTTACGTTCTTAGTTAGCGAACTACCGGCTATAGTCAAGATTTCGGTTGAAAACGAACTATTATAACTATCCAAAACTTTACGAAGAAATCATTCAACTGCACGTATTTTTTCAATCTGATTTATTTCGTCAAATCACATGTTGCAAATACCAAAATTACATTGAAAGAAAGATAAACAGACTTCAAAACATTGTAGGTACTTGCTTAGATGTTGCCTTTTGTTATAATACGATGACCTAGGATTTAACGGCCTAAATTACTTTTGTGCAAACGGACAATATTTCCTTTTATTGCATTGGAGTTTAAGCCATTATTATTTAGTCAGTTTGTGAACAAATTAGAGGAAAATTCATTTTTATTTATTATTTTCCACTCGTGAGCTATGCTATTATAAACCTTGTGTATTGATCCATTTTTAGAGATACACAATTTAGCTGAATTGATAATAGTATTCGTTTTTATATTTCTTACATGGTCTCTAAAACAGTTTATAAAGAAACCTTAGAGGAAATTTCTCATCAAATGGTTAAAATTAGTTTTCTTATCGTAAGTCAGATTGCTCCGTTCTATAATAGTTGAGCAAATTTTGAGAAAACGATTAGCATTTATGATTATAATTGAGAAATAAATCATGCATGGAGGTTTAAACTTATTTTAGAGCAGGTATATAGAAACAATTAATAAAGGCCATCTGATGGTATATATAGTCACTTATCAAAACTATCTTGACAAATTTGGATTAAAAACATACATTGCACACAACAAACAGGAAGCAAGAAGTGTACATTCTGTGGCATGTACAAATGCGCACAAAATACACA
This sequence comes from Eudiplozoon nipponicum, assembly GCA_029291075.1. NCBI lineage: Eukaryota > Metazoa > Platyhelminthes > Monogenea > Mazocraeidea > Diplozoidae > Eudiplozoon > Eudiplozoon nipponicum. The sequence continues at coordinate 162,809 of JAQBSW010000651.1, read as the reverse complement.
CATTGAAATACGCGTGTATGTAACGCAATTGTGTAGATTACACTTAATGCTAACGAAATCTCACAAAATTCGTCTTCCTTCTGTACAAAAAATGTGCAATTATTTTCTTATTCCAAACAGGAGTTAGCGCTTATGTACGGGGGCAAACGTAGTGCCACAGTTACGTGTAAGACGGCTGTGGAACTTTTGGTCTTGTCTCGTGATGGCTTCATGGACATCTTTATGGATTTGTCTACACATGAAGAGCCGGAACATGTAGCTTATCTGAGAGGCCTGAGCTTGATGCCACGCTGTGTCATAGATCAATTGCCTTACGACGATCCTAAGATATGTCTTTACACATTTATACGGTAAGTTGATAGGTTTCTACGTATTTGCTATGCCTTCCATCGATAGACTTCGTTCTTTAAGTTTCCATACTGAGTATAATTAAATGTAACAATCACCATTTTAAATAAATGCTACAGAATTTTTATATTAACAATAAAATCCTTATTTTAAAGGTATTAGTAACCGAGTTTGTCACATTATTGTTAAGAAATGGTTAACTGTTTAGGCGCAAACACTGATATTCATTTAGGCTTCTAAAAGTAATTAAAAGCGGATTGCAGCCTAATTTATTTGAGAATTAAAAGCATGTTTCGACATTGAGCCTGATCTTTCGGTGATTCAAGTAAATGATTGGGCGTTCCGCAAATTTTTAATCTCTTTTCATTTCAATTTTGTGCTTATTTTGACTTTAGAACATGTATTAATATACTCGTTCGTAGATAATTGAGAAGAAAATGAGAAGGAAACGTTTCTCATTGTAGACGAAATTTCTCTATCTTCGCACATAGGAAGAGAACTATTAAAATTTAATTATTTTATATAAAACACGAAAAGCGGCAAGGGATCACCTAAGAAAAGTCTCGCAAACTTTAAGACGTATTATAGAATTATCGTACGCGGCTTTTATAAAAATGCCACTTATACCTTTTTTACAGACATGCTTTTGTTTATTTTGCGCTAGTTACACGTAATGGTTGAGCTGTCTGGAACACCGAATAAGACAATTTCTGAAAGAAATGAAAGGGTTCAACCCTCAATATGAGCACGTTTAGTTTTTAAATGTAAATAATTTGAAATAAATTATATTTCCTCCAATTTTACTATATCGCGTGAATTGTGAAAAATATAAATAAATTTTAAGTCAACATTCTAGTGAAATTTAGTATATTTGAATTTTAATACGCAACTTGCTGTTACGGGATAATTTATAGCTCTCGTAGGACTGCATAAAATTGATTCGTCTACATTTTCAGGTGCAAAGATTATGCTGACTATTGATTGATGGGTTCTCAATTGTCCCGTCACTCTGAAGCCGTCTACAATTAGATTTTGAGAAATTTTTCGTGAGCCAATCTTTTCTGAATTTTTTCAGTTCCTTCAGAGTTGACACCATGCTCACAGGAAAAACAACTTGTGTCAAATGTGACATTCTCATTCAAAACAGATCTATTTATATTTATTATACTTCCTAAACTTTTGTTTTATTCTACCCCAATATCCGACCTTATTACCTATTCACCTATGCTAACATTTATACACGAGAACCTATAAGTCAAGAATCAACACAATCTTTGCACCTGAAAGTATAAAAGAATCAAGATAATGCCGACCTATGAGTGCTATCAATTATCACACAACAGAAAGTTGTCTATTAAAATTCAAGGATGACTTCACCGCGCAATGAAGTTCTTCATTCAAGGATTATCCCAAATGTAGTATATTCTGGAATTCCAGCGGTGAAAACTGCAGCTCAACATCTCAAAACGTTTACAGGTTATATTGTTGATTGATTCTCGTCAGCCGGTTTTCAGCTATTCTCTGAGGATGGCAATGTTAGTCAAAAATACTTAATTTGTATATGTTATTGCAATCTTATTTCGCGTTACATTTGGTTAGGTGACATGTAAGATTGATGCTAATTTGAGATCAGAAAACTTTTATCAACTAAAACTTTGCTTTTTTACAATACATCACAGATTTCATATATTTACTATCGCAAGACGTGTACAGTGAATTATATGTAAAGTTGGATCCATAAATGTTAAGGATAGCCTGGTTCGATTGACTTTGTCATATCGAGTAAGAAGTGTCTTGTGTCCATTGCGGTTGCCTTCAACACGTAGTGGTATATTTTTAAAGAGGAGACGTTATAAATTTCTTAGTAGCTTATCAACAGGCATGAGACATAATAAATCGTTCTAGATACCATAAACTTCTTTCGCGCTTTTTATCCAAGTATTAATGCATGAGAATACTGTTAAATGTAGAAAACGCAAATCAGCATTTCTAATACAATTGTTTGTTGATAATTTGAAAGTAAATATGAAACGGATGGTGGTTATTGAACTTTTCAGCATTTCTAGTTTTCGCCCCTGTATAAGCTACTATGTGTTAATTTCCTCATTATGCCTATCTGTTATGAATTGATTCACGATTTGAACTGCGTTTACGTGTTATTTCAGCTATTCAGATTTCAATTACTCATCGCTTTACAACTTTAATTTAAGTGCAAAAGTTCTAAATGAAATAACGTTTATTATAAGCTTTTAAATTAATAAACATGTTTTCAAAACTAGTAACCTAATAATCGGTTTTGAAATTTTATCAATATAAACACTTTGAAACTGATGCCATCTGCATCACAACATATAGATTTAACATTCAGTTCAAGATGTTTTTATCAATCATGCGTATTTTTATATAATTTATAAGCGAAAACAATGCTTTAGAGCTATTAAACTATTTAAAAGGTAATTTTAGTTTAGGTAGCTTTATTATAAGTTAAATTTTAATTCCTGAATACCTCGAATATTTTACATGACATCATTGCGACTACTAATCAAGACTTGTGGGTATAGAAACTGCACTATAGTTAATATTTGTATGTTTATTCTTTTATTTTTTTGTTATTTAACAGAAGTAAAACAATTTTGTGCCAAGACAGTTCAAAACTGGATTATATTTATGTTGTTAAATCGGGCAAATGTCGAGTGACAAGCACGGTATCTGTCACTGGCGTGACTCAGTCAGAAAGCAGAGTGCAAACGACCCTTATGGGATCTCTGCAAAGTCAAAATAGCACTAAGAAATCAAGTAATTTGGTTGCAAGATTTTACAATAACACTTTAAAGAGAAATATCTTCTTTTAATTAGGATCTATTAATGTTAAATATATATTTTTATATATATATATATATATATATATATATATATATATATAATGAACGTCTTAAATAAGAACTAAATTAATAGCAAATGAACGTGCATATTAAAATTGTTGGAAAAATTGGCAATTTTATCTATTGATGTAAAAAAATTTTATGATTACTAAACGAAACTAATCTAACAGGAAATAAATTGGAAGACTGATAGAAAGTTTAATATACTGAGTTAGAGCTATAAATATATATACCGTCTATTTAATAGTTAGCTGGTTGAATATCGTGTGCGATAGGAAATTTGTTATATTACAAAATCTAGATCGACTGGATGATATTCTGAAATTGTATTGGTATGTTATGGGATTACCACTTATTTACATTTACTGTGATATTAATAGTTTTCACATCTATATATAAAAATAGATGAAAAATTAATTTCAATAAAGATCGATATACTCAAGTTTCTATACATCTTTTACGACACAAATTTGGCTTAATGGATTAATTTAGAGAGAAATAGATTGACAAATAAACGAAATTAAAGACTCATTTATGATTGACAGATATTGATATACACAACTGCATTAATTCATTAATAGATGGATAGATATTAAAATCATGTATAATTATGAGTTCAGATGCATTTGGTGCGTTAATTATGTACATAAAGCAACACTTCTTGTGTTGAAGCATAATTTAATTACAAATCATGTTTCTAAGCGCAGTTAAAAAGGCCTATTTTGGCAGATCTCAACTCGAATGATATATGTGGTACGTTATGCAGAAAATTTTATAACAGGAATGTATAAAATGTTTGGATTAAATGTATAAATTATACAAAAAACGAAAAATGAATTGTACACGTAAAGTCACACGCATATCGACAAACTCAAACACATAATTTACCATTAAATATTTAACTAATTTACAAAATTGTTTCGTATCTCTTACTGAAAATAATTTTGCAACTCTTTAAATCAAGTTTGCGAGATTGAAGTAAACACTAATCCCATTTTATTTAACCAGTCGTCGAACAACATAGCAAAACTAACGCCAGTTGCACGCACTGACGCGTTTCGACCTTCCATGATTATCACGAGAGTACGACGGCAAACTGATTAGCGTGGATTGATCTGCATTGCATATATATGGAAAGAAAAATTAGATATGTGGCTTTCACCCCTTATAGTCTTGCCTACATTGTACTTGACTGGAAATTTCGGCTGCACAATTTCTATTCAGTCTTGAACATAAACTGTTTGCAGATTTCGCCACACACACACACACACACACACACACACAAATATATATATATATATATATATATATATATATATATATATATATATATAGAAAATACAATTAAATATTAATTGAATGGCGGTAACAATTAATTTTTAATTGTATTGTCTAGATATATATGTGTGGCGAAAGCTACAAGCAGGTTATGTTCGAGACTGCATAGAAATTGTGCAGCCGACATTTCCAGTCAGATAAAATGTATGTAAGATTACTAGTGGTGAGAGCCGCATATCTAATTTCGCTTTCCATATATATGCAATGCGGATCGATCCTCGCTAGTCAGTTTGCCGTCGTACTCTGATGATGTTTATGGAAGGTCGAAACGCGTCAGTGCGTGCGACTGGCGGTGGTTTTGCTATGTTGTTCGACGACTGGTAAATAAAATCGGATTGTTGTTTAATTAAAGTTCGCGAACTTGAATTAAAGAATTTTAATCGCCACCTGCGCAATCAATTAATGTTTAATTGTTTCGCAACTGACTGTTTCCACAATACACTTATTATATTAATTTTTTATTTGAAAGCACCTTGAAATTCATCCTGGTTAACGTTTGATATTTATAAACCCTATGTTCAACTAATTCAATAAATTTCTATCTTTTACCGATGTGCTTAGTCGAATATGCTTAATATTGTTTTTTATACTAATATAATATCTGCTTAATGCGCTACGTAGACAGGAGCAACTGATTACTAAAGAAAGGAATTCAGAAGCAGAGCATTATACCATTAAACCAATTTCGCTTCATAAAAGTATTTGACACGGTGCAAATTGATTCTCGCTGGTCAGTTTGCCACCATACTCTGATGATGATCACGGAAGATCGAAACGCGTCAGTGCGTGTGACTGGCGGTAGTTTTGCTATATTTTTCGACGACTGGTTAAATACAATTGGTTTGGTGTTTATTTCAAACTCGCAAACTTAATTGAAGAATATAACCCAAATTTGATATAGTGTACTAGGTGCTGGGCACCTAGTAAAAAATTTGTTTATAGAAGGCCCGAAAGGTAAACCAGAGTTAGAATGAACGGAAAGTATAATCAAATGCTTGCGGGCGACTCATTAGTAGGAGTCAGTATTACGCCCTTTACCCACTATCTATTAGGATGAGGAATGTAGGAAAATAGGATGTTACAATCTCCTATACAGATGTGTAAACCTGCGGTAGTGAAGCTAACTTCATAAAAAGTCTTCGACGATGCGACTTCAAATCTAACTCACTATAAATCACATATATACCGAGATTGTAATGGGTACTAACATTATGGCTATTTTGTCATTACCCGATACCAACATTATGGTATCGAAAAGGTACATGTTACTAACACTATGGTTGCTGAGTTGGTAAATGTTACCAACCCGATGGATTTCAATGTATGCTAAAGTTAACAAAAATTGAGAATTACAAATAGTTCTGAACACCTGTTACTCCAGCAAATCTGTACCCAATTTGAAATGTCTGACTTGCCCGTCTGCATAATTTGTTTTAAAATATCTAAACAGTTAGAAGGACATTATTTCTTTTCCTAGCTATGGATATTTTTAAATGATTCATTAATTTCTTGCTCTCTTTAGATAAAACAACAGAAAACAAAAATGCTGATTGCATGAAGTCTGTTAAATTTACGCCACCGGTCAACCAAACAGAAAGAATATCCCTTCGAATTCCGGTAAGTATTTGACATCTTTCATTTTAAATTAACTTAACAAATTCTTTGTTATTGTGCGATTTATTAAGTATGGCTTGTCTAGTTTGGTCAACCAAGGAAATTCTGGAATTACCAGTAATTTAAAAAATCACGTTTTCGAACTAGAGGTAAACACTACTCGATGGTTATTATCAGAGTACGACGGTAGAGTAACAAACTGGAATCAAACTACAATCCGTATATTAGATAATAAAAAAGAAATTACCCTCACTCTTAGTAGTATGGCTTGTAATATACAATGTCGGAAGTCATATTTTGTATGCTGTGAATATATTTAATTAGTATAGATTTCTTGATTGCAAATGGGACTTAGTTAATCCACGTGATCATTAGCTCAATTTACGTTGTCATATAGTATAGATTATAAATCGCTGCATTAAATGATGTTTCTAACTACGAATTATGCAGCCACATTTTTTGTTTGAAATTGCATATGAAAGACTGATGGGAGTTAAAAGCATATATGCATACATATTGTAATATAGGCAGTTTTCATATCTTTAATTGTTTGTTGTATGTACCTACCAGACCGCCTTTACCTTAATTTTAAGGCAATACTGAGTAGTAACATGGACAGCTGCAGGAAGGAATCGAACCCAAGACCATATGATTCACTGCCATTTTCGTTATACCTTAAACCAAGGAACATATGAATATCATGAAACTCTATGTTCTATAAAGACGGTTTGATTAGTTTATTATTTACAAAGAGCTTAAATAGCTCATCCGGGTCTGTTTAGGAACTGCCTAATAAATATTATATCATGGTATAACAGATGGATTTTATTTCCTAATCCAGTGTATTTATTGTGGATAATGAGGCAAGTTGGTTCTAAAATTTTTATCACCACACATATTTATTGACGAAAGACTTTCGCGGGTTTCCGTTTAAGTGAGGTGGAGCTAATATTGCTCCGAGTTTAATTTATATATATATATATATATATATATATATATATATATATATATATATATGACAGCATCCGTACGAGATGCTTCGTTAATAAAGTTAGGAATTCTATTTATCCTTCTGGTCCTATTTATCAAATTTGTTATTAGGTACGCAACGCCTTATAACCATGTGTAGGTCCAACATATAGTAATAAATTTAAATGAATGATGCCATGATTACGGCGAGGTTTGATAACTGATTCGATCAAGTCCAGAGTGTTTGGATTTTATGGAGTAACAAGTGTTCATAAGTAGTTGTAATTCTCAATTTTGGGAAATTTATCATATCTTGCTTTTCATTGCATTGGTACTATGTACCAACTCGTCAACCATTGTGTTGGTACCATTTACAGACTCAGTATATATTATATATAGTGAGTTGGCTTTGAAATCGCATCCTCGGAGACTTTATTTGAAGTTAACTCCACTACTGGTTGTACACACATCCAAATGTCCCACAATCCTTGACCAAACAAAAAGTGGTTATATGGCATAGCGGCGGCACATACAGGTGGGCTACCAGTAAGCACGTTACGCATGTGTTCATGAGATAATACATTTCGTTCATGCTTTCTTCGGTTTATACTTCTCGTCTTATTTGAACGAATTCGTTACTAGGTACGCAACACCTAATACACAATTGTAGCAAGGTGCTTTTTTCCAACTATGGTGGGTGCGTGTTTGGGTGGCGATAGTTTTAATAATTGAACTTAGTAATGCTACAGCATATAGATAGAAAAATAACTTCATCTCAGGCACTGTATACTTCTATTGTGAAAATTACCACTACCCACACGCAAATCTACATGCAAACGAAATTGTAAAGCTAATTTACCACAATTATTTATATCGAATTTGCGGATCTGAGACAAAAAGCAGTGCAAAGCAAGTTAATTAATTGCTTAAAATAGCTAAAATTCTGTCTTTTTCGCGTACTGACGCGTTTAGACCTGCCAAGTGCATCATTAAATCACAGAGTCAATCTGACTAACAAAGTTCAAACCGCAAAGCATTTATTATGCTGCCCATCCTAGCAGTTTCGCATACATTGTACTTTTCTGAAAATGTAGACAGCATATTTTCATTGCAGGCACAAGCATAGTATACGTGTGACCGACAGTAATTTAACTATGCTATGAGACTGATTTACTAAAACGTTATTGGGTTTAAGCTTCATTCCGCAATCATGGTTTAAAGAATTGCTATCAACAACTTCAAAGTCCTCTACTGCTCGGTTTTATAACTTAAATATTTAGAGCAAAAGCTGCAAAAATGTTATCTTTGTAGCGGCATAAACATTGCGCATCTGACAAACCCGGTTAAGTGCAATGTATAGGTGTCAGCTAGAGTTGAGAGACCTGGTCTTTGATTCTTCTAACCTCATATATGCGTTGCCATTTGATCCTTGTTAGTCAGTTTTAGGTCGTGCTCTGATGATGAAACTGGCAAGTTTCAAACGCATTTATGTATTAGGTGTTGTGCACGCAGTAACAAATTGGTTCAATTATGACTAGAAGGATAAACCAAAGACAGCATGAACGGAAAGTATAATCTCGTGCACATTCGTTTCGTGTTTGGATTTACTGGAGTAACAGGTTTTCAGAAATAGTTGTAATTCTCAATTTTGGTGAACTTTAGCATACATCGTGTTGGTAACAAGTACCGATTCGGCAACCATAGTGTTAGTACCATGCATTGTTTCGTACTATAATGTTGGCATCAGGTTCTGACACAATAGCCATAGTGTTCGTATCCTTTACAGAATTGATACATATATTATATAGAGTGAATTAGCTTTGAAGTCGCATTGTCGAAACTTAGTGCGATGTTTGCTTCACTATTGCAGGTTTACACATTCGTCTAGGAGATTGTAGCGTCCTATTTTCCCACATTACTCATCCAAATATATATTGAGCCAAGGTCGTAATACAGGCTCCTACTGATGAGTCGCCAGTAAACATGAAACGAATGTGCACAAGGTCATACTTTCCGGTCATGCTGTCTTTGGTTTATCGTTCTGGTTATAATTGAACGAATTGCATATATATTAGTTCTTCGCCACAAACAGTATCTAAGTTTCAAACGTATAGGTGCATCTGAAAATTTAGCTTTTCTGTGGAACTGGTAAAATTAAATAGATTTGTTGTTTATTTGAAGTCCACATACTTGATGACAAGAAATATTATTTTTGGCAGCGCAATCAATGATTGCTTACTTAATTAAAATTTTTTATACAACTCCTGAAATTAAATATAAATTAAACTCAAAATCAATCTAGCACTCACTAACTGAATAAAATATAAATTGGGAACGTTCTTATTGAATAGACATATCTTTTTGGCATTAATAAACGAAATATATTATCTCGTTTTTCCACAGAAAAAAATAATTTTCACTTTTTACCTGTCAATCAGGTCTTGCTTAAGATTTGCCACCATCACAATTTTTCACTTTTATATTAAAGAGCTTAGGCAGAAACGTTAGAACACAGGTTGAGAATTAACACATTAGAATTGTGTTAAAGCACAGCGTACATTATGAAGCTTACTTATCATTCAACTCGGAGAAGATGGAACTTCTAGAGATATTTTGAATTTAAGAAACTCCCTGTTCCGACTATGAATTGGTGTATGTAGAAGAAAAAATACGGTCAATGAAAGTGAGTAGATGAGAATATTAAACAGCGTTAAAATGTACTCATGTAGTGACTGGTTACATTATGGACTGGTAAGTTTGCCAGTGGGTTGCTATATTTGGTCGCAAACGAATCCGAAGGTAAAATAGTTATTAAATCGAGTTAAAATCTAGAAGTAACATAAATAATTCACTGAATGAAATATTATCAAATAGCAAAATGCGACGGCTATCATAACAATGAAGGACTTTCTTGGGCGGTGCTGTCATCGTTGCCTTTTTATACAAAACTTGATGTTGCGGGATAATTGATAGCACACGTAGGTCGGTATAATCTTGATTCCTTTGAATTTTCAGGTGCACAGACTGTGTTTACTCGTGATTAATGGTTTCTCATCTGTCCCGTCACTCTGAAGCGTTCACAATCAGTTTTTCTTGAAATTATTCGTATTCGGAATAGATTGGTTCATGAACAATTTCCGAAAATCTAAGTGTGAAGGGCTATCAGAAACATTATTAGAGGAAGCAGTAATTAGTTGACCTAGACACACATATGTAATGTATAAAATTTTAGTAAATTTTTTTACCTAATTCAAAGTATATATTCTTCAAACGTTTCTAAATGTAATGGTTGATAATTTGGACCTTCTAGCCAATATCAGTGCTAAAGAGTATTATTTCATTTAACTTCACATAATACTTTTTCTTAACTTATCAAATTAATTTAGTACTTCCATTGTAGATTAAAGTTTATTCTACTCGATTCGCAAATTATTTTTGATAAAGGAATAATTACGTCTTTACTTGCTTATTTTTTCTGGAAATTTAGTTTAGATTTATGCTTCCGTTTACATTAGACTATTTTGGCATTAACCAATTATTTAATTGTGCAGCTTTGCTTCTTCGTTCAAATATATATATATATATATATATATATATATATATATATATATATATATATATATATATATATATATATATATATATATATATATATATATATATATATATATATATATATATATATATATATATATATATAGGTTATACTAAATATATTTTTGTGATAAATATGAATTTGACTTTCCACAGACAATTGTCCTTTGAACAATTAATTTGATGACGCTACTTGCTTTTATTCATAGTAATATTTCTGTTTTAAAAATGTATTTTTATTATTGTTCGTTCTCGCCTCAGTTTCATAACTCTTTTAATTTAAAAAAAGCTAGTTTTAATATCGCACTATTCTATTACAAATTTAGGATCGATATATGAAATGTTGTTCTAAACTAAATAAACCCAAGTTAGTTTGCGTTTACCTGTTTTCTCTTTTATGTGCATCACTGTTATTATTTAAATCAAGATTGTGATCTTGATAGAGAAACCTGTCCCATGTTGTACATACATTTTTCGGTATAGACTAAGCATTGTATAATGTAGAAAAGGAAAATCGTCCATTAGACCGGTTTCGTCCTTATTGAGAACTCATTACGTACTGTCCTGAACTTTCAGGGGAAGGACTACAACCATGGAATGTCTGATTCGGAATCTAGTGCTCTAACCATTGACCCATCCTTCAGCACACTACACACAATTTTCAGTTATATACTAACTATTGCTTCTTCGGTTATCCCTTGCTTTAGGTGGAGCCTATGTAGTATCCCTTTAGACCTTCAGTTTAAACTAACCATCCCCAATCTGTTATTATAAAACAGACAACACGCTACATGGAGGAGTGACATTGAAATAAACATTTATATTATTGTACGAAGATTGGCTACGCGGGCGGTGATAACAATTAATTTTACTCAAGGTTGCGATCTTGATATAAACACCTGAACCATTTTTTGCATCAATTTTTCTGTATAGAGTAAGCATTCTATAATGTACAAAAGGCAGTTAATCCATGAAACCAGTTTCGCCATTATTGGGAACTCATCACGTACAATCCGCGGAAAATTCTAGACAGTACCTGATGAATTCGCAATAAGGACGAAACCGGTCTATTGGATGAATTGCCTCTTCTATTCAATAAAATACGTAGTTTGTACTGACAAATATATGCACATAATGGGACAGGTGTTTATATCATGATCGCAACCTTGATTTAAATAATTGTTATCACCGCCCGCGCAACCTTTATTTTTTAATTATATATATATATATATATATATATATATATATATATAATATATCCATTCCCTTTTAATTAACACAGTATTCTTATAATTAGGTGTTGTTTCCTAATTATAAGAATATATATATATATATATATATATATATATATATATATATATATATATTTTTTATGTGTGTGTGTTTCGTTAGGTAAAATAAGCTCAAATTTATTTAGTATGAAAGGCAAATTCAAGTAAACGTTCAATTCTCATGTATATCTATGTAAGCGTGACGGAAAATCTATTTGTAGGCCTAAATAAATATCCAAATAAATATAAGTCGAACTACAATTCGATCGACAGATTTTGATTATTCATATGTTGTCAGATTTGTTCATTAACTATTAAAGGCAATTAATTCAAAAGGCCGGTTTTTCCTTTTGAGAAACACTTCAAGTTTTCTCCAGGATTAGCGGCGTATAAGGCTCGAATCGTGGATAATTTTATTCGGGGTGTAAAACTCTATTAACTGCACCAGCGTTGCAGAACACTTCACGAAATTTTAAGTCATATACTAACTCATGCATTGGGCTAGCCTTTCCTTCACGTGGAACTTATTTGGCGTCGCTGAAGACCTGAAATTCCAACTAGCCATGTCTGATCTGTCATTATACACCATACATCATGCCACATTTGAAAGTTTTATTGTATTGAGGCATGTGTGCTCCTTGTCGAACTCACCAGCAGCAAATTCTCAAGTGTAATTGAAGAGTTTCAATGTGAGTATAACTGGTCTATTGGATAAAATGTATTTGTTACCTTATGCACTGTTTAGTTTATACTGGAAAAATACATATAATCAAAATAATATAATTTAACTTCAGTTCAATATAACTTGCTCAAGTGGCATGGTGCCTGTTGTTTAATGAGAGAACAGGGTGGCTAGTTATAAATTTCTGTTTTAATACATGCAAAATAGTTCCCACCTAAATGCAAAGGTATCCAAAAGCATAAATTGTTATCTGACATAAAATTGCGTGTTATATGCAGCAGGCGTGGCACAGCGGATCGAATTTCAGACTCCAAATGGAATTTTTTCTGGTTCTAGCCTCGATCGCTGCAAATATTTGACCGTAGTTGAAGAGTTCCTTATATGGGCGAAACCGGTACACTGAATGAATTACCTTTGATACCTGATGCAATGTTTCGTTTAATCCGACAAAATTTAAATAAAGATATATTTGAGTCAGTAAATAACAAGCATGAAAAAATTTGGCACGTCTAACTCTGCAGTTGAGCACATTTGCTTCGATTTTTTGCAATCATCCACTGTACTACACCTGCCAAACATTGCATATAATTTTCATTTATATACAAACTTATGTTTTTGGTTTCCGTTTCTTTAGGTGAGATCTGTTGGGCATGCATTTCGAACCGTAGTTATTACTAGCCACTCTGATCTGCCACAATAGAACAGACACCAACCCACCTGAAAAAGTAGTATGGAATTATTTTTTTATGGCAGGTTTTGGATTATATGTGTTGCTGGTACAAACTAAACATTGAATAATTTAACGAAGGGAATTTATAAAGTACACATGTTTCGACGCTATTGAGAACTCGTCAAGTACTTGGCAGAATTTCCGTGATCTGGGATTAATCCTCGGTACAGTTGGTTTGATATGTGGCACTAATTTACTGCGTCACTGATGCCGCATACTTCACGAAATTGTTATTTAAATATAACAGCTTATGTTTTGGTTGGCCTATTCTATATTTAGAACTATTTTGTATTTCTTTCGACATGAAGTTCTAACAAGCCAATCCAAATCTCTCATTATAAAAAAGGCACCATGTTAGATTGTGGAAAGATATCGAAATGGAGATTTGTCGCAAGATTTTAATCACATATGTTGTCCGTATAAGAAAAACATTGAATGAGGTAGGAAATGAAATTTATCAAGAGATCGATTTCATTCTTATTTCGTACTGGTCAGGTACTTACCAGAATTTGGCGCGACCGAGGTCCTTAGCTGGGAAACATTTGTTTTGCAGCATTCCACACATCCACTGCGCTACAACCGCCACACACTCAATGCACTTTTCAGTTATATACAAACCCATGTTTCGGTTGTCTCTCCTTGAAGTGGAGCCTGTTGGACATCTCTTTCGAACTGATATGCCGATGTAGAACAGACTCCATGTCATTTGGAGACGTGACAATGAATTGAAGTTGTAGAACAGGATTTTTTAAACATGTATATGTAATTATGAGCTACTTTGTTAAATGAGATAATTTGGCAGTTAAATACAGAGTACAAACTTGCTAAAGACAGCCAATCTACCGTTCTACTTATTAAGTAGTATATCTTCCTCAAATTTATTTTATAGTTATTTTATTAGGTTGTGGAAATTAAATTTTTTTTATTATTTATATAATGGCCATCATTCCTTACTGTTTTAAATTGATATTGTTATATATATTCTAAACAGCACTACCGTTGAATAGTTGAAAAATTATATATTTAAGAATCTCTTAATAAAAATTAAATTAACATAACCATAAAAAAACACAATATCATCATGATCAGTCTTAGGTTTTAGAACGAATAAATGTTCGGTTTCTCCGGTGTTAACACGTGTAAACTTTAGTTCAGTAATTTTCCTTGATTTATTATTTTAATTGAGAAATAAATAGTGTATGAAGCATACATTTATTATAAATCAGGCATGCACCATACCATTAAAAAGACCAATTTTTCGCCAGAATTTAACTGAAAATTTATACTTGTTAATATAATTTTTGTTGTGGAGACCATATATATATGCCATTGTTTATTAGGTGGTGCGCACCTAGTAACATATCAGTCCAGAAGGATACACTAAAGTCAGCATGAACACAAGCTATAACCTCGTGTGCAAAGTTGTTTCGTTCTTACTGGTGATTCATTAGTATGAGCCGGTACTACGCCAAATACGCACTATGTATTTGGTTAGGCACAGTGGGATAATTGGAATATATATTTGGTCAAGGAATATGGTGCTTTATATAGTCAATTTTGGACAGCAACGGTGATCAACTTGGATTTAATACCTACGTAGTATAACGAAAAGCAGGAAGACGGAAATGATTATTGTGAGGCATGCACACACACACTCTCTCTCACACACACACAACACACAATTAAACAGCTTATAATTAATTCATGTAAGATTTTATCTTGTTTATAGAAATTGTCACATGTTCTGTTGGAATAAGTTGATGGTGAGCGTGCGATTAGAAATACCTATTGACTCATTATTTCGTGTGTCTAATTTCTGATTACTCGTTAAAAAGTATATTGTGCGTAACAGAATATTGCAGAATTACCTGATCTTTATATTACAGTTAAATTGTACCGTCCTATTATTCCACATTCTTCTACCAAATATATAGTGGTTAAAGGGCGTAATACCGGCTCCTACTGATGAGTCGCCAGTAAGCACGAAACGAATGTGCATGAGATTATACTTTCCGTTCATGCTGCCTTTGGTTTATCCTTCTGGTCACAACTGAACTTATTTGTTACTAGGTTCGCAAAACCTAATACATACTTACCTGATCTTTGTTTTGCTAAACAATGTTATTGAAATTTGTGTCCACGTATTCTCGTATGATATATCGATTCTCATTGTTAAGTGGCATTTTTCAATGGACATCTCATAAAACCGAAGATTTTTAGAGAAAATTTAGACACGCATTTCAATTACGTTGTTTCACAAAACTATAATAGGGTAATCAGGTTATTAGTTCTTCTTGCAAAATTTGTTTAGGTGAGCCTTATCTTTTAAAGAAAATTCTCTCGTTCGTTTTCCGTATTGATATTTTTGTGTGATTACATGTTTAGCTCTTGCGTCCCTCAAGTGCGCGTATTGTGTTTTTTATTTAATTCAGATTGTCACCCAGTGCCTCCAGATTGAAATAGATGCCAACGCAGTCGCATAAATATTAAATTGAAATTAGGTGTTGTAAAGGTGAACATGTTTCCTAGTCGTGATATTTAAATACTATCTGGTATTGGTTGCTATTGGCATTTGATGCATAGACCAGAGATATTTTATAGTACACAAATGCATATAATTAATAATAATAATAATAATAATAATAATAATAATAATAATAATAATAATAATAATAATAATAATAATAATAATAATAATAATAATAATAATAATAATAATAATAATAATAATAATAATAATAATAATAATAATAATAATAATAATAATAATAATAATAATAATAATAATAATAATAATAATAATAATAAATAAATAAATAAATAAATAAAAAACAATGTAGCATGTGTTCTTCTATGTTTACAAATATATATTCTTTCACATCGTACTCCAGAATCTCTCCATACACGTTATGTCTAAAATATACTAATCTTAAGTAAGTTTCCATAGGCATATAATACTGCAATACCAAAATATCGGTTATTTATTTTGGTATTTGCCATCAAGCGATTTTTTATAAACTTAAAACTATTAATGATGCCTATAGACATGCGAAATTTATGCTAAATAGAGCGATATAAATCAAAGAGACATTTTCAAATAGAGTTTAATTATTAATCTTCGTTATAGTTCACGTATTTACTAGTTCTACAATTTCCATGGCTCACGCAATTGTCGATGGAAAAATTACCAGCATGTTGAGCGAAACGTTTTTTTCACACCGTTTTTTTTATTTCGTAAATAATGCAAAATTCAATCTAGTTTACAGTTCAGATGATGTTGTGCCCTACTTCAATAAAGTGAAAAATACAAATAGTATTCGATGAAATCTCAATTACCTTACAAGCAATTATTTTATGCACCCAATACAATTGGCTTTTGGCATTAAACTCTCTTTTTGGTGAAATATTTTATTTCCCAATAGAATAAGTGGTACGACGGTGTCAACCATGTCTCGATGGCCAATCGTACATGGGCTAACGGGGCTATGGCGGTGGTGTCACCAGGGCGTGGTGGATTTCCGACCTGCAATCGGATCTCCTATAAAATACCACATGAGCCCGACGACGGCACCATGACTCGGCGTGTGTTCCCCGCCACAAAAGGGTTCAACAGCCACAGGATTACATGGACTCCTGGACAGTACCCCGTACTTCCGAATGGCGAATGAGCTCTCAACAGCCACCGGCAACCATGCAACTTACTGCTGCCTTGCAGACTGCGCTTGGATGTGCAAAGGCTAGAGGTGCGTCCTCGATCAAAAAGCCGAGTGGTGAGGGGACACCACTTGTACCAAATTCCCAAGAAACTCCATGAAAATGGAGCCGGCTTATCCTCCAAAAGGAGTCAGCCGCAGTAAAGTAAAGTAAAGTAATAGAATAAGTATGAGCGCTATCTGAAGAATGGGAGTGTTCCATTAGTACGCTCCGTTTTCTCGAGTTGCATCTGGAGCTACTACGTTCCAAAAAAAAGTCTAAATCAAAATTTAGGAAAAGAAGTTGAGAAAACTTAAAGCTTATGTCCACAACAGAAAAATAATTTCTCGAATTAAAACAGAATAGTTTAATAAGTTGAACACAAAATCGTTTATTTTACAGACGACATCTATCGTTAAACTAACGAAGAATTTGACTCGTCTAATCAATATCAGTAGAAAACCTGCAAACAATAAGACTGATCAGTTATGAATTATTGTAAGAAAAACGCAAATCAAGTCTAGAAGAATCTATTGTTTTAAAGTATACCCTTTTTGATTTTTATTGTGTTGTTAATGTTAAATGGTTTTTGGAAATTTAAGTGTGATACAGGATACCATTTTCTTGTGCAAAGATGAAAATATATTTTTCAGATAAAAACCATTTCTTTCTCATTTTCTCCTTATGTATCTAAAAATGAAAATTTATAAATATTGAGAGGCAAATTAAACGGCAAAACTTAAACGAGATATGATTGTGAAATAAGAAAATGACCAATCATTAGCGTGCATCACATACAGATCATGTCCAACGTCCGAACATGAATTTTCTACATGCATAAATCGGGCTGCATTGAATAGTTTTATTCACTGTTGGATTTGTAACAGAGATTTTAGTTGAAATTTACATTCTTTCTGGTACATAACCGACTGGTTGTTCGAAAACTGTCGCATGTACGTTGATAGATACTGTTTGAGGTCAACATTAATAGCTGTTCATTTTTAATTGCTATAAAATTCAAATCTGCTACCTGAAAAAGGACAAGAAGTTTATCTACATTAGATAGGCGTGTCAATGCCGCTTCAACTTTCTTCTGTTTTGTGCGGGAGACAACCTCGAGCTTAAATGAAATGTTTATTTAAATTTCTTCTCTGATTCTAAACATACTGTTTGTATGTATTTCCCCTTTTAACAATTGACATAATCAAGTGTCTAAAATAACCATTAGATACCAAATAGTTTTTGCTTTCGTATAGTCGACACCTTTTGACTGCGGACTAGTCAATCTGTCAATTCTTGACAAATACACGGGATAGGTTGATAGTTTATATTGAAACGGAAAGAAACAGTTATAATACAAATATTGTACAGACCAGGTTGGATTATGTTAATTTGTTTTATTTAATATACTATTAACCTCTTTGCATAGTAGTACTCCAATGAACAGTGGACAATCGCCGTTCTCATGCTTTGACGTGAAACTAATGTTGTTATGCGCTTTATTAAAATTTTAAATCAGTGATCGTAACTGCAATCTGCTTTGGACAACAATGAAGATATTATCCACATAACGAATCTATTTCGCACATTTCATTGTCTATTTATAAAGCTATGTCCTCAATATGGCCTAGGAAAATCTCAACCAAAATCTGAGATAGGGGGCTCCCCTTTTCCACACCATCCGTCTGTCTATGGATGCTTCCCTTCAACTTTGTCTATTTCAGTTGATTCATCCTCCAGACGCACGCCTTTTGTATTATCACTTAACACGTCCTCAATCTTTTGTATAAAAACGGATTTGTCTATTATAAAAACACTCTTGCCTTTATCAGCCTATAGAGTTTAAATGTCTGCATTTATGTCGATATCTTTCAGTGAATTTAAATGTTGCCCTGTCAATGCATGCTGTTTTGCACAAGAAAACATTTTTAGATGTGAAAACTCATTTAATAAATTAGTCATAACCAGTTTCATATAGGTTCTGTTCCGTCTGCTTGTTCAAACTATAAATCAAATGCTGCTTCAAAAAAAATATCACCTTTACCTGAATTATACAAATTAGCCCATTGATATGTGATAAAAAAAGGTTTAAACAGACATTATTGCAAAAATAAGGAAAATCATTCGACGAAGTAAAAGTACTTCATACTTTTCAGATAAATTCAATCATTGCAGCTGGGTTTTTAGTTAATCCATCGGTTATTTATAACTAAGACTGATTTTAAAACAACGATAATTAACAAAAAATCATTGAATTTTTGTTCAACTCAAATTTGCGAACGGAATATAAAAACCAATCCAATTATATCAAACCATTCGTACAACGTAGCGAAAATACCGCAATTCACAAGCACTAACACGTTTCGATCGTTAGGGATCACCGTCGGAGCACGGCGACAAACTGTCAAAAGAAGATCAAATCGTAAGTAATGTATTAAGTTGGCAAAATTAGATTTGCGGCAGTCACCTCTGCTCGACTTGCATAAATTAAACTTAACTGAAAATTCTTCTGGAATGCGAGCCTTAACAAAATTTATTTTACTCTTTCCATGTGAAAAAATAAATAGAAGTTGTGCAGCCGACATTTCCAGTCAAGTTTAATGTACGCGAGACTGCTAGAGGTGAGAGCCGCATGTCTAAATTTGATTTCCATATATATTCAATGCGGTTTGATCCTCGATAGTCAGTTTGCCGTCGTACTCTGATGATGATCAAGGAAGGTCGAAACGCGTCAGTGCGTTGCAGCTGGCGGTAGTTTTGTTATGTTGCTCGACGACTGGTTAAATACAATGGGATTGGTGTTTACTTCAAGCTCGCAAACTTGATTTAAAGAATTGTTATCACCACGAAAACAATTAATGTTCGTGTCTGCATAGAAATTGTGCAGTCGACATTTCCAGTCAAGTTCAATGCATGCGAGACTGCTAGAAGTGAGAGCCGCATATCTTAATTTGATTTCCATATATATGCAATGCGGTTTGATCCTCGATAGTCAGTTTACCGTCGTACTCTGATGATGATCATAGAAGGTCGAAACGCGTCAGTGCGTTGTTGCTGGCGGTAGTTTTGTTATGTTGTTCGACGACGGGCTATATACAATGGGATTGGTGTTTACATCAAGCTCGCAAACTTGATTTAAAGAAAAAGAAATTTAATCAGATACCCGAATCACTTCTTTCTCATTTTCTTCTCAAGTATCTACAAATGGACGTCTCTTTATATATAAATTGAAAGGTAAAGGAGATATAACAATGAAAACACAAATTGCAGTCGGATTTATACATGCAGAAAAAGCATATTCAAGCATTGAGCTTGAACTGTAAGTTGTTTACTTTTCTCTCTCTCTCTCTCTCTCCATGTTTACATTTTTATATCTTCTTTTGCCTCTCAATTTATATATGATGAGATGTTAATTTCTAGATACTTGAGAAGAAAATGAGATAGAAGCGGTTCTTGTATATGATAAAATTTCTTTTATTTTTGCACATGGAAATGGTACTTTGAATTTTACCTGAAAATTTTAACTGCACAATTTCTGTGCAGTCATAAATTGAAACTTACATCAGATTTCAGCACATGAGTGTAAGTCATACAATGAAACTATCATTTATTACACAGGTGGTAATAACCTTTATTCAAATAAAATTTGCGTACTTGATATAAACGCCCATTCCATTGTGTCTCGCGAGTTGTACAAAATAACCAAACTACCGTCAATTACAGGCAGTGATGCGTTTGGACCTTCCATAATCATAGAGAATAATGGAAAACGGAAAATTTCCTGGAATTAAAAAAAATACAAAAGCATACTAAAAAGTATTCACTGTAATGTTTAAAAAATTTTATTTACTATTGAAGCTTTGAATATTGTGAACATGTTATATTAATTCAAATGTAATTAAAATAAATCAATGCGAAATAATTGGCCAAATCTGACATAATAATATTTTGATGTTACGATAGAATTTTAATAATTATTTATTGACTTTGTAGACTGCTGCGACCAAAAGCGAAGTTCAAGTGCCTAAGTCAGTAACAATTGAATTACAAGTTTTAAAAGCGGGTGATACATTTGTAAGTTGACAAAATACTATAAGAGATATGTTTTAAATTGTCTTCCGTAATTAGCATAATATTCGTGCATACGCAAGCTTTGGACTTTCAATAACACTTCCGTTAATTTCTGCAAACATTTTCTAAATTACAATTTTTCAACAGCCAATTTGAATATAAGTAGAATACTGTTTAAATAGACTAGTAAATAATTAGGCCATATATAGTAATTGTTATTTTATGAAAGCCAAGTCTGAAACATTGAGCAAGAGCTGGAGATTCAGATTAATATGTGTTTTGCTCATTTTGTTCATTTTCTGATTGATTTTCAAGTATTAAATCCATATTTTATGTATAGACGGATGACTGTTAGAGAGATAAGTATATAGCGAAATTGAGAATAAGATAAATTTGACAACTGCTTGATAGAT
Source organism: Eudiplozoon nipponicum (assembly GCA_029291075.1). Lineage (NCBI taxonomy): Eukaryota > Metazoa > Platyhelminthes > Monogenea > Mazocraeidea > Diplozoidae > Eudiplozoon > Eudiplozoon nipponicum. Next base: position 141,204 of record JAQBSW010000651.1, on the reverse strand, counting down.
ATAGAATAATAAATAAATGGATCGATAGATATTAAGATAGAAATGTCCTTATTCAGGTAAATATATACATAAATTTAGTAGAAGAACAAAATTGAATAAAACTAGACATAAGGGTATCTGTAATGTTTGAGAGACGAAAATTTATAAAGATCACTTTATAAAGATTGAAAGCTAGATATTTAGTTCTTTAAATCAAGTTTGCGAGCTTGAAGTTAACATCATTATTATTTTACCATTATATTTAACCAGTCGTCGAACAACATAACAAAACTACCGCCAGCCGCAACGCACTGACGCGTTTCGACCTTCCATGATCATCATCAGAGTACGACGGCAAACTGACTATCGAGGATCAAACCGCATTGAATATATATGGAAATCAAATTTAGATATGCGGCTCTCACCTCTAGCAGTCTCGCAAACATTGAACTTGACTGGAAATGTCGGCTGCACAATTTCTATGCAGTCACGAACATTAACTGTTTGCAGCTTTCGCCACATATTCACATAAAATATATATATATATATATATATATATATATATATACATACACATATACATATATATAGATATTTAGTTAACTGCCAAGCTATGTTTTTTAAGACTGGTTAAATAAAATTGGATTGTTGTTTACTTAAAGCTCACAAACTTGATTTAAATAAATGTTACCATCTCGGACAGGGCTCGAACCTGGGCACGCCTGCTTCGGAATCCGGTGCTCTAACCACTGAGCCACCCTGCCGCACAGTTGAGCATCAAATTCCGATGTGGACGTGCCCACGTTTGAGCCCTGTACCCGGCATGATCTGGACAGTACGTGATGAGTTCCCATTGAGGATGAAACTGGTTTACTGGATGAATTGCCTTGTCTACACTATTATACATTTCTTTTTTATACTGACAAATGTATGTTCATAATTAGCGAGTTTTTTATATTAAGATCGCAACATTGTCTAAATTAATTTTTATCACCACCTGCGCGACCAATGGTCGTTTATTTATACAAATTTTCATTTCAATACCACTTCCCTATTTAACTTCGTGTCCTTTATATAATGACAAATTGGGGACGGTTAGTTGGAACTTCAGGTCAAAATGGATGCCATGTGAGCTCAATCTAAAGGAAAGGCTAACCAAGAAACATTAATTAGTTTAAAATTGAAAATTGTGTGTAGTGGGCGACAGGGTGGCTCAGTGGTTAGAGCACCAAATTCCGAACCAGACGTGTCCAGGTTCAAGCCCAGTTCACGGCATTTTCTGGCCAGTACATGATGAGTTCCCTATAAGGACGAAACCGGTCTACTGGATGAATTGCCTTTTCTACACTATACAATTCTTAGTTTATACTGACATATGTAAGTAATTAATGGGTCAGGTGCTTATATCAACACTGCCACCTTGATTATAATAATTGTTATCACCGCCCGCGCAACCAATGTTCGTTTAATTATATAAAATAGAATTAATTGGTATATAATTAAAAACTACATGATTTCTGCGGCATGGATGACACAGTGAATGCGTTTCACGGCTGATGCAAATTTGCTACAGTTCGAGCTCTGATTGCAGATATGCTGATAAGTATTTAATCAGTACACAATAAGTATTAAGCCTATCTACATGATGTATTTTGTTTGATAACTTTTTCAATGTTAAGTTTTTATTGACAACGTATATATAAAAAAATTTCTGCGACAAAAATTTACTTTGTTTACCATGTACATGTATATTTGGATAAATAGCGTAAATTTGGAAAAAGATGTTTGTGATCAGCGTTTTTTAACGATATGTACGTAACGAAAAAAATTAATAATACAGATTTTTACGACAGTTTGACTTAATTAACTGCTTATTCATTTATTTAATCGTAGAAATTCTAGAACGAGAGCTCACGATTTGATATTACAAACACGCTATAATTATACTACTTCGAGTCAAAATGCGACAAATTATCGCAAAGAAGTATGGGCATACGAGCAAATATATTTCAACATACACATAAATACACACAGACAGACTTAAATTGTTTCCTTCTTCCAATTCATAAACCATTAACTGTTTATTCATGTTCAATAAATTGTTCTTATACTTTTCACGTTGGCTAAACGCGATTCCCTGTAAACACGCAAAAGCTAACTGGTTTGCAATATACATTTTTTAAATTTCATCAATATATGTCTAGAAGGTGCTATGTTAAATACCTTAAATTATCGTCTTTTATATCTATAGGCTCTGTCAATATATTACACCGATAAGTAATTCAATTAGTGTATGTGGACCATAGTGGGCAGCTTGATTAAAGAATGTTGATTTGGTACTTTGAAATATAGCAGGCCTTTGGAAGCTTGGTTGCTATTATCCTATCACTATTTCTATCAGTTAAACATCGAGGGTTTGCATTCTTTAAGTTATTGTCATAAACATTTTACATAAAGAAATTGCTTTAAATGCCGAGTCTAGTTTGAAGTGACTTTCGTTACTCTATTCGTAATTTTACCCACACGCTTTCTTTATTATAAGACAATAACTGTGCGATTACTTTAATAACGGTTGCGATCTTGATGTTAAAACCTGATCTATTATGTACATCCACTTATCAGTACATACTAAGAATTTTATAGTGTAGAAAAGGCAGTTCATCAAGTAGACCGGGTTCATCCTTATTGGTAACTCATCACGTACTGTGCAGAATTTGCAGCGAGCAGGACACGAACCCGGGCACGTCTGCTTCGGAATCTGGTGCTCTAACCAGTGAGCCACTCTACCGCACTCTATACACAATTTACTGTTATATACTAATTAATGTTTCTTGGTTAGCCTTTCATTATGTGGAATCTATATGGCGTCCCTTTAGACCTAAATTTCCGACAAACCATCTTCAATTTGTCATGTATGTGTATGCATGTCTATAATGACTGAAGCATTCGTTTAAATGTAAATGAATGCATGCGTATATTCCTCTAATTGAAACTACATTGTTCTCGTCAAAATTGCTGCTGATTCACTAGATAAATTTACATAATGTGTGTGATTTTTTTATAGATTTGAAGCCTTCAGGCAACTATTATTACATGTACGTTTATGCTCATCGGCTGGTGATCTTGCTGAAGCGTCGCTTTGGACTGTGTGATAAGTCGCAGCTCAAGTGGGCTTTATCCGAAGGCTTTTGCACCACTGATTAAATTTATTTGACTCTATTTATGCACCATAGTTGGTAGCGATAAATTGTTGTGCCCCAAGTCGACTGGGTCAGCGCCCTTATAAGCAATTTGCGATCTGTTTCAAAGATACAGATTCGACGAATCGATAAACTTTTCTACAATGGAGAACTTGCTGGTCGATTGCCCAGCGCCACAGGTTGTGGACTTATCAGGTCGATAATCACTGGCATTAACAGAAATATCAGTGACCTTTTCTCTTTTCTGTGATTTACGAAGCTTACACTTATTGCACTAACGATATTAGTTGTGAATACTTTTCCATTCCAGAGAAAAGCAATTGAGACTACAATTTTTTTTATGAAACGATTAACGACGTAATGTCTCGGCGTGTCATGCGAAAAAACGATCCGTTCTGTTCATAATTTATCTGGCACAAACCATTGTACTGCTTGCCATTATTTCCGTTGTACTAGGCCATTTTGCAGGATCAAAGCTCTATAGGGTATGGGCGCCGGTTTGCCGTTTTGCAGATGCCTAGCTATTTCTTGGGTTATGGCATCATTGCGCTGTCTTTCGGGGACCTTGATAAGAAGCGGTACACAAACATCACAAATTCTGCTGTAGGCATTATAAAAATAACCCGGCGAATATTTTTGTAGAGATGGGCATCTGATAATATTTGATAGGCCGTACGTTCAAATATAATTGCGTACGCTAATCTGCGGAAACTGTGTGTCTAATGAACGGCATTTGCAGACCTGTCTTTACCATATCAGACTTATAACTTATTAGTTATTATACGGCTTTGGACAGTATTTTAATCAGCCAGGCATGCAATTTGTTATGTCGTCGCCAAAATAATTATACTATGGACGTTCGCTGCAGTGCCGTGTGAACCGGTTACGAAGGGGTTCATAGTTTTTCGGAACATCTTACTTGTGTTTTTTAGACAAAAACTTGAATTGAAAATGAATTTTGAGTATCTTCACCGAAATGTTCCATAGGCCTATTTTTGATCAAGCCCGGCAAACCATTTGCCACTCGCCAGTTGCAAGAACAGATCGCGCGTTTTAGGCATTGTGCACGAGTCAAGTTTAGTCAAAGAGTTTAATTGCTAAAAATCATGCGCAATTTTGGGCGAACCATCTTTTTTATAACACGAATCATAGGAGCTTACAAACACAAATGAGGATGGTTCTTGAACGCCAGAATATATAATCGCCTGCGTTGTTTAAGTAGAAATCGCGAAATTTCTAAGTGCAGCACCATATTTTCAAGCTAATTGGTAACTGTCGTTTAACCTTAGCCACAATTTGAAGTGATTGTCTGTAGGTCAGAATATAGTTTAGCACTTTATTCGAAATGATTTCTACCACTTCGACTGCATTGCTTGCTTCTCACTATTCCGGAGTCCCGCGTATAGCCTGTATGTGAATCAGTTTCTTTGGTTTAGAGAGGCATAAACGTTTATTCCTACAAAAGGTTGTCCTCAACTATTTTTGAATTACGTCTAAGACCAGCAGGGTTTTCTGGGTACTTGCAACAATAAAGGGCACAGGGTAATTATTACCATTTATTAGTAAATTAATTTACCATACACTTGTGGTTATAATCGATGCGCAAAATGAATGACTGAACTCTCCTCTCGTTGGACGTACCTTTATTAATGACCAAGATTTAGGCGAAACACCGAAACATCGGTTAAGTATCCAATTATATAATTTAAAATTTTTAAAAAAGAATTATGAAAATCTATCATTAATAGAAACCGTTACATGTTTCAAGTTTACTGGACAAACTTTCCCTTGCTGTTTTAAACTCAATATTTTGCGGTGTGTAAGCATTCAGATTATCAATGCCGCGTTTTGCGTACGCGGGTAGTAGCTGTACACGGGCAGTTACACAAAGATCCGATTTGTCACTATTTCCAATTTTGTTTTGTCTTTGATCGGGTTGACTCATTTTTACTTCAATTGGAAATGCGGTTCTATCATATCTTTGTTTACTGGCGACGTTTCGGTGCCTACTTTCCAGCACCATCATCAGGCAACACAACACTGATCACAATAGCAGATTTAAGCAAATGTGGTAACCTCGTTCCAAAACCATTCTATTTATATATATTTGACTCAACACTATTTTAATCATAGGATTTGTCTCAGTAACTAAACTCAATATATAACTTGTTATAATTAGTAGACCAATCATTACCTCACCTATACCTCATCTCATCTCGTATGCAGAATATTTTAGGGAGAGAGACAGTATCGAACCTTTTGTTATTTGTTATAACGGTATTGCTACTATGTCACGGTAATCAAAATTCTAAAAAATGCTAAAACTAAAACCTTGATTATCATATACTGTATTTTATTTAAAGCCGGGAACTCTAATGTATACAATGGTGTGTGAGGTATTGCGCACATAGCAACAAACTAGTTCAAATATGGAGCAGCAAGTAACGTAGATGGATGGAGAGTGAATGTTATATCGACGCTTAGGTGAACGATTAAAGAGAGAAAGATAGAGATAGCCTGGACAACTAACGTTTTTCAAAAAACTAATCGTAAGCACAATGCGAAGTTAATCAACTTTTGGAAATAATTGCATAAGAATATTTGCTGATATGACTAAAATACTTCATTACACATATATCTAAATATAATATCGTAAAACCTTTATATATATATATATATATATATATATATATATAAATAAGAGAGAGAGAAAAAGGACCACTGATAATTATTAAATATGAATAATTTCTATTCTTATTATATATTTATTTATTACGTTAGTCACACCTTATATCAATATATAAAATACATGTCAATATGTATAAAAACATATATATGAATATAAGCAACAGTATGAGACCAACATCCCTAATCCTATATATATATATATATATATATATATATATATATATATATATATATATATATATATATATGTTTGCCTATTTCAAATTATTATTTTATTCTTTTCTTACTGTTTTTTTTATTTACCAATTAATCAAATTGTATATTTATTTATTCACACCTTATATAAATATATAAAATACATATAAATATGTATAAAAACATATATATATAAATATAAGCAACAGTGTGAGTCATATATATATATATATATATATATATATATTATGTGTATAGAATAAACCTATCAATCTACCCATAGGCCTATCTATATATCCGTCTATCTATCACATTTTGGTTTCCTAATGTTCTATCTACTAACCCTTGCTAAATCGGTATACCGTCTTTTGGAACATTTTTATTGAGAAAAATAAGTATATAGGAAATTGATATTGGTACAGATCATTCGCAATTAGTTTTCTATAAGCGAGGTTTTTTACTTAGGTTCCCACTTAATTCATGTTCCGCAGCCTCACGTTTTCTGACCATAGAAAATGCTTCATTAAATATTGGGCCTAATGATTTTTCTACCGATGTTACATTCATTACACCTTTTCCTGATTTTATTTCAATTGACTCTCTAATTAGTCTAGTTAATCTGTTGCGGTTGCATAACGCGATGCGTTTACATCCTTCCCAGTCTATTTCATGACCCGTTTCCCTACTGTACATCTGACTCTGAGCAGAATGTAGAGTGTTATGCGGATCTTCTTCTTTTGGCCAACAATTCTGAGCAGCAACGGAAAGTCTTATCCCACGTGCAAATTCATTTATTGCTTATTGGTGACTCATCAGTATAAGCCTTTATTACGCCCTAGGCCCAGCATACATTTGGGTGAGGAATTTTGTACAATTGGACGGTGCAATCTCCTATAGGAATGTGTAAACCTGTAGTAGTAGAGATAACTTCATCTAATTCTTCGACAATGCGACTTGAAAGCCAACACACTATGTATATATATTATATGCACTGAACTCGTAAAGGGTACCAACCCTATGGATGTTGTGTTAGTACCTGATACCGACACCATGGATTTCAAGGTATGTTAAAGTTCACCAAAATTAAGAATTACTATTATTTATGAAAACCTGCATTGCACTCTGGCCTTGATCGATATCAGTTATCCCTTTTCTTGGTAATCATAGCATCATTTGATTAAATATATGTCATATTAAGTAATAGGTGTTCAGAAATATATGTGATAAACTTTAGCATATCGTGAAATTCATTGTGTTGGTACCATATATCTATTCGGCAACCATATGTTTGGTATCAGATATTGACTCAACAGTCATAGTGTTGGTACCTCTTACAGGCTCGGTATGTATATTCTATATAGTAAGTTGGCTTTGAAGTCGCATTGTCGAAGACTTCATATAAGGTTAGCTCTACTACTGCAAATTTCCACATTTGTATAGGAGATTGGAACGTTCAGTTTTCCCACATAATTAACCCAAATATATAGTTCGTAAATGGACTAATACCGGCTCCTACTGATGAGTCGCCAATAAGTACGAAACGAATGTGCACATGAGATTATACTTTCCATTCATGCTGACTTTTGGTCATCTCTGAACCAATATATAATTTCATATTTATTAGTACTCCCTAAGAAACAGTTACGAACTGTTATACATTTAAGTGAATGACGTCATGATGACCGCGAAAAATGATAACCAATATCGATCAAGGCATATGTGTATGGATTTGCTTGAGTAACAGTGTTCAGAAGTAGTTGTAATTTTCAATTTTGGTGAACTTTAGCATACCATGAAATCCAATGTGGTGTTACCATGTACCGATTTGGCAACTATAGTGTTGGTACCATATACTATTTTGGCAACCTTAGTGTTGGCATCAGGTATTAACTCAACAGCCAAAATATTGGTACCAATTACAGGCTCGTTATATATATATATATATATATATATATATATATATATATATGTATATATATATATATATATATATATATAGTGAGTTAGCTTTGAAGTCGAATCTTGGAAGACTTTAAATGAAGATAGCTCTATAACTGCAGGTTTATACATTCGTATAGGAGATTGTACCGCCAAATTGTCAACATTCCTTGACCAAATATATAGTAGTTAAAAGGCCGAATTACTGGCTCCTACTGATGAGTAGCAAGTAAGCACAAAACGAATGTGCATGAGATTATACTTTCCGTTCATGCCGTCTTTGGTTTATACATCTAGTCATTTTGGAAATAATTTTTTACTAATACATAATTGCATATATATTAGCTCTTCACAACTAATAGTATTTAATTCTGAGCATCATCAAGTCTTTCATCCTGGACAGAATATCGTTTATCAATTTTTTCTAGGTCTAGAATTTGCCGCGGACAGGGCTCGGACCTGCGCACTCAAGTTTAAGAATTTGTTGCTACAAACAATTTGGAGTTTTTCACTTAATATTGCGCTTTGTTTAGTCTTTCCTTTAGACGAAGTCTATAATGTTCCCACTAACCAGTCCCAATCTGTCATTATAGAACAAACAGCACGCTATCTAGGAAATTGTAATTGAAACGAAAATTTATATAATTAAACGAATTTTGGTTTGGCTGAGTGTAATTTCATTTATTCAAATCAAGTTTGCGATATAGATGTACACACCAGTCCTATCACATACATAAATATTTCTATATAACCTTAGAATCGCATAATATAGAAAGGTTGATTCATTCATAAGACCAATTTAGTCACTATAGGAAACTCATCATGTAATGTACAGAATTTTCCTCGGACAGGGATCGATCCTGGGCACGTATGCTTCAGAAATTGTTGCTATAACCAATGAGCCAACCTGTTGCACACCACGGAAAATTTTCAGTTATAAACTAAATATTACTTCTTGGCTAGGCTTCTCTTTATGCGGAATCTATATAACATCGCTTTAGATCTTAACTTCTGTCTAACGAGCCCCAATCTGTCATTGAGGAGCAGACACCACGCTACCTGGACAAGCTTTAATGAGTTGAACATTCATATAATTAAACAATCATTGGTTATGCTCTCCGTGATAACAGTTATGCAAATCAAGTTTTTGATTTTGATGCATACACCAGTTCAATTATATACATACAATTGTCAGTATAAACTATATGTTTTATAATATAGAAAAGGCAATTCATCGAGTAGACCGAATTTTGTCCTTATTGGGAATTCATCACGTGCTGGTCAGAATTTGCTGCGTACAGTGCTTAAACAATGAGAATATTTACTTTAGAGTCTGCAGCTCTAACTTCTGAGCCACCCTGCCGTATGATACACATAATTTTGAGTTATACACTAAATAATGGTTCTTAGTTATCCTTTCTTTTTATGTGATGCCTATATGGTATCACTGTAGAAATAAAGTTCTAACTGACCACTCAAAATCTCTCATTATAGAACTTACACCACTATGCCTGGATAAGTGTTAAGAATTTAAAAATTTAGATATTTAATCGAAATTTGGTTGCGGGAACGGTGATAACATTTATTAAAATAAAAGTTTTCATTTTGATGTAAACACCAGTTTCATTATATACCTACACGTTATTCAATATTATTTAAGAACTGTATAATGTAGAAAAGGCAACTCATCCAGTAGACCAGCTTTATCTTTGTTGAAAACTTCTTGTTTTGTCCAGAAGCTGCCGCGAACAGGGCTCGAACCTGGACATGACTGCTTTGGAATCTGGTGCTCTAACCATGGACATATTCGGCAGCACACTACATGTACAGGGCATCTTTATGGTTCTAATAAATGTTTAGACTTTCCTAGTTATAACTTTAATTTTTTCAGAGATTCCATCTAGATTTTACCTAATGGGGAGGCTAAAGATATAGCATTTGTTAGTATAAAACTGAAAATTATGTGCATTGTGCGGAAGAGTGGCTAAGTGGTCAGAGCACCAGATTCCGAAGCAGATGTGTCCAAGGTTCAAGGTCTTTTCGCTGCCCATACAGTCCATCGGATGATTGGCTTTTTAGTCATTGTAAATTAATTAGTTTATACTGACTAATGTGCGCGTCTAATAGGAATGGAGTTTACATCAAGATCGCAACCTTGATTTGTTTAATAGTTATCACCCCTCGCGCAACTGATATTCATTTAATTATATTAGTGTTCAATTCAATATCACGTCTCCAGGTAGCGTGTTGTCTGCTGTATAATTACAGATCGAGGGTGGTTAGTAGGAACCTTTGGTTCAAAGCAATAGCATTTAGGCTCCATCTGAAGGAAAGGCTAACAATAAACAACGAATATTTATCATAGTTTACCAAATTCATTTTCTCTGTTTTATGTCTTGTAATCTAAATTTCCTAATTGTCATTGAAATTAAAATACAAATTTGCATCCAATACAGATGGTTTGACTTGAAATAATAAACTCTACTCGAGTACGTATAGTTTTTATAAACATCTCTGTCCAAGTTTGGAAACTTTCTTATTATTTTGACGTCCAGAGATGGCAGTTTAAGCAATGATTCATTTTTACTTGTGAATTAGAGTTCGCTCATCTGGGTAGCAGAGACTGAAAAATAATCATCTCATTCTTTTCATGGATCAAAATGACAATCGTGCACAGAAATAAGGCTCTAATTACGTTATTCATTAATGTTTTTCGCAAGTTTTGCATGAAAATGTTTTCTATCACATTGGAAATACCATGGTTTGTTTGCAAAATTCCTTCCTAACTATAAAATGGGTGGAAAACTACATATATTCAGCATCTATATAATATAACAAATTGTTATTTTACTTATTACTAATACTAACGGATGATCATCAAGAAAGCGTCGAAAATATTTCATTCCTTCAGGTACCGAAAACTATGTGCAAATAGCTACCACATCTAAACTCGTCAATAAATCACTTGTATATAATATACATTATCAGAAATTCCAACTAAATGCTAAGAATTTAAAGAATTACAATCTGAAAATTTGGATTTTTTTCTTATTCTTCAGCAAAGAAACTTAGAAATTTTGTTTTAGGTGTGCTGACAATTAATTTTACTTTTGAAAGTTATATACAAATAATGTGCCTTCGCTGCACTATACATTGAGTTTGCGACTCTATCTCATTGTTTGAGGAAATTATCCAGAGTTTTAACCAAATTATCATTTTAAATCATAGTATTTATCAACAATTTTATTTAAACTTGCAATTTATCATTCAGGTCTTTATTTATGTTAGTATGTATTTCAGTGTTATTTAGTTGCTCATACATATTTTCATTATATATATATATATATATATATATATATATATATATATATATATATATATATATATATATATATATATATATATATATATATATATATATATATATATATATATATAGGTGTGCTGACAACTAACTTTACTTCTGAAAGTTATATACAAATTATGTGCCTTCGCTGCACTATACATTGAGTTTGCGACTCTATCTCATTGTATGAGGAAATTATCCAGAGTTTTAACCAAATCATCATTTTAAATCATAGTATTTATCAACAATTTTACTTAAACTTGCAATTTATCATTCAGGTCTTTATTTATGCTAGTGTGTATTTCAGTTTATTTAGTTGCTCATACATATTGTCATTATAAGTCGTTTGACTCCTCTGAAACGTCGTTCCTTCTGATCTGTTTCTAGACGTAAAACATAGTTGTTTATCAACTCTTTTCCAAGACAATTAACTTCATAACTATTTTTATTATTTTCCTGTGTTAGAAAAATTATAGCCATATATATAATTCAAATTTAACCTTAATTTTACGCGAAAGGCATTGAGCTATTACAATGGCCCCATTAGGTATCAAATATATTGTGAATTTCGCAATGTGAATATCCGTGTTCAAACCACAATTAAGCATTTCCATTTTATTTTAATTATGCTTTACTTTAAAAGGATTTACTACACAATTGGTTAGAGTTATACTAACTTTATTCACTGCGGTCGATAGATGCCCAGATTTTCAAACTTTCTCTCGTGTTTAATCGTGAATTTTTTCCTTGAAAACTCTTCTATATATATTTACAATCATTAGCTTGCTATAAGGTAAGTTACTTGAACTTAATTTTAGTTTTCTCTATAATCGGTTTAAAATTACGCTTTTCTTAATCAAAAATTAATCTATTCTTTCATTTAAATGGATATCCTGTTTAAGTCATATGTCATAAATATTCAAACGAAACGGAAATTGGAGTATAAAAAATTATGAATAGCTTGAATTTAAAAATGTTATTAATAAACCAAATGTGAGCCACTTGCCTTATTAATTGTTTCTTTATGCGATGGTAATGGTTTACATATTTCACTGTAGTACTATTTCATTCTTAATTATCGTTTAAATGAAAGACAGCCTTCCGTACTGATGGATTATTTTTTAGTCGATTACATTTTTTATAAACAAGTAGAAATTACGAATTATTGAAACTTTTTTCCTGTGCAATAGATCCAAACCCAGTGAGTAGTATTCATATAATTAAAGGCGCGTTGAATGTTGCATTTTCTAATCACGCACTTATCTAGTAATTATACACATTGCATACATTGTTCTGTTAATGTGAACAGAAGGTTGAGGCGTGTCAGTACGCGTAACTGACGGTAGTTCTGTTATACAACTAGTGAAATAAAATGTGGTTGAATTTCATTTCAAGTTCAAAAACTTAAATTTAATACTTGATAACCTCACCCGTAAAGCCAATTATTGATAAGTTGATTAATATATTGATTATTTCTTAGTTGATTAAATCTTTTGTAAACGCGTATAGATCGCCGATTACATAAGCTGTTTTTACTCTGTAATAAATTAAAAACCAATGAGTAGTGATCCGATAATTAAAGGCACGTTGGATATTGCATTTACTAATCACGCGCCTATCCTGTAATAATTCACTTTTCAAAATGTTTCTATTCTTACTTATGTTCATTTGGAATAATCAATTGAAGGGACTGCATTGTCTAGCTTTTGAGGCTTGGGGTCGTTCCACACCGGTTAAATTAATTTCAGATGGAGCCGAGTGTATTGCAATCAACAAAGCTTTTTTCAAGCAACATTGCTCCGAGGAATACATCGATTGGCTTCGTTATCAGGTGTGCTAGTTCACTTTAATATAGAATTTTATTTTATTAAATCTTTTATTTTGTTTGACAAAATTAATTGGAATTTAATTTTTACACCTAAAAATCGCTTTCCATGCGTTATCAAATTACAATTACTAAAGAAAACCAAACAATTTGATGCTTCAATAAGCCAAAATTTTAGGTAAATTAACAGAAGGCAGCGCAATACTATTAAGTGTGCGTATTGTAAAAAAATTTTTATACGAAAAAATGCATATTTTGGGGGAAAGCATTCTATTTTGAAGTCAGCGACTTCGTCCTAATAAGATAACTTTTTAATCGTAGAAAATCTCACCACCTGTATAGACAGTCACAACCAACCATTACAAGATTGATTTTACACTGATTTTGTTAAGCTTATTCGAATTAGAGTATTGTGGCAGAATTTAATTTGTTAGCCTAAACAGTTATGAATAACAAGCCAACGGTGAGTATTGCATTCAATTCAGAGGTCCGACTATTCAACAATGAACTTTACATATAAAAAAGAAAACATGCCAATTGAAGGAAGGGGTGTTGTTGAAGTATAAATTTGCGCGTGCCATTAGGAACACAATCTAGCATTTAACAATTGGAATTAAATTAAAATTGCACGAAAAGCTGGGCAGTTGTGACATCTACCGGGTAGTTGCAAAAATTAATAAAATAATTTAAAACAAAAGCAATTGAAATGTTATATATCATTCTGGTTTTACCACGATTTCGTATATATACTCTTGCATGGCAATAGTATATATGCCTATATCTAAAAATTCAAATTCAAGATAAAATGGTGAAAAAGCATGACCTATTAATAGGTAAAAATATAAATAACACGTGTTTCCCATATTTATTGCAAATGAAACTTGACACACATACATATATATATATATATATATATATATATATATATATATATATATATATATATATATATATATATATATATATACTTATAATTAGGAAAACACAAATAACAAAGTGGATAAAGGCCATTTATTTCGTGAATACTAATCATCTCTTATACAATCATACATATTTATACATTTTGGGTTTTCAATTGATTATGCTAGTGGTAACAAATCTGACTCGTTTTTACTGATGTTTCTTGTTTTGACTAGTTGGTGAGTGTGTATGCGTTTGTGTTTGTGTGTATGCGTGTTTGCATGTAAAGGTCATTCTCGCAGTATTGCGAAGTGATGTCTGATATCTTGTCATTATTGTTTTGATAGCTTGAGAATTAGTTCAGTTGTGACCAGAAGGATAAACCAAAGGCAGCATGAACGGAAAGTATAATCTCATGCACATTCGTTTCGTGCTTACTGGCGACTCATCAGTAGGAGCCGGTATTACGCCCTTTAACCACTATATATTTGGTAGAAGAATGTGGAATAATAGGACGGTACAATCTCCTAGACGAATGTGTAAACCTGTAATAGTGAAGCTAACATAATCTGAAGTCAACGACAATACGACTTCAATGCTAACTCACACTATATAATATATATACCGAGTCTGTAAAGGATACTAACACTATGGCTATTGTGTTAGTAACTGATACCTTTTTTGAAATCGATGAGTACCGGATACTAACACTATGGTTTCCGAGTCGGTACATGATACCAACCTGATGGATATAAATTTATGCTAAAGTTCACCCAAATTGAGAATTACAACAATTTCCGAACACCTGTTACTCCAGTTAAACCATACACTCTGGCCTTCATCGATATCAGTTATCACATTTCGCGGTAAGCATGACATCATTCAATTCAATATATTACAGTTAAATACTGTTTGTTGCGAAGAACTAATATATATGCAAGTATGTATTAGGTTTTGCGAACCTAGTAACAAATTAGTTCAGTTGTGACCAGAAGGATAAACCAAAGGCCATACTAACACAATGGCCATAGTGTTAGTATCCTTTACAGACTCGGTATATATATTATATAGTGTGAGTTAGCATTGAAGTCGTATTGTCGTTGACTTCAGATTATGTTAGCTTCACTATTACAGGTTTACACATTCGTCTAGGAGATTGTACCGTCCTATTATTCCACATTCTTCTACCAAATATATAGTGGTTAAAGGGCGTAATACCGGCTCCTACTGATTAGTCGCCAGTAAGCACGAAACGAATGTGCATGAGATTATACTTTCCGTTCATGCTGCCTTTGGTTTATCCTTCTGGTCACAACTGAACTAATTTGTTACTAGGTTCGCAAAACCTAATACATACTTGCATATATATTAGCTCTTCGCAACAAACAGTATTTAACTGTAATAGCTTGAGAATTAACCGTTTGTGCGCATTGTTCACTGTTACATATACAAGTGCTATTTTTCCCAGTATAGTATGTGCGGTAGCACATATATCGGACGTACGAAGAAGCAATTGATAAGCAGAATCCAGCAACATTTGCCACAGAAATTGATTAACAAAGGCTTGCCACCGTCAGGAAAATCAGCTATTTCCGATCATATATTGGCAACGGGGCACCCTGTCAATTCGACCAATTTCACAATTCTACATAAAGCAAAATCAGAAAAATTATTATTTATCTACGAAGCACTTTACATAAAACAACAAGCACCTGACCTTAATATTCAAAAGTTTCATCAACATGATATCCTTATCGACTGGCCAAGAATAACAAAATTCAACAACAATCTACTAGTATCCAGCCAAGAACAAACAGGCCCTCGACTAGAATCAACAAACGTACAATCGGATTGGCAACAAACTGAAGTGGAAATAACAGAGGCGCATACGATGACAGAAGTCTCCAAACAATGTGAGCGTTTAACACTGCAATCAACACTGGCGTTGTTACCACGTGAAAACTTTGCGCAACGAGGTGAAACGATCAACTATACTGGGAAAAATAGCACTTGTATATGTAACAGTGAACAATGCGCACAAATGGTTAATTCTCAAGCTATCAAAACAATAATGACAAGATCTCAGACATCACTTCGCAATACTGCGAGAATGACCTTTACATGCAAACACGCATACACACAAACACAAACGCATACACACTCACCAACTAGTCAAAACAAGAAACAGCAGTAAAAACGAGTCAGATTTGTTACCACTAGCATAATCAATTGAAAACCCAAAATGTATAAATATTTATGATTGTATAAGAGATGATTAGTATTCACGAAATAAATGGCCTTTATCCACTTTGTTATTTGTGTTTTCCTAATTATAAGAATACTGTGGTAAATTAAAAAGGAATGGACATTATAAAGAATATATATATATATTTTTTTTTAAGATGCAGTGAAGAGCATAATAGTGGCTCAGTGGTTAGAACACTAGATTCCAAATCAGACGTGTCAAGATTCGAGCTCAGTCCGCGGCAAATTCTGGACAGTACGCGATGAGTTCCCAATAAGGACAAAATCGGTTTATACTGTACAATACTAAGTTTATACTGACAAATGTATGTACATATTGGGTCGCATTTTTATATCAAATATGCAACTTGTTTAAATAAAAAATTTAACTATTCTTAACTTAAAATAATGAGCACTAGCAATGTTAACTGTCACATTACAAATGTAGAAATAAAAATATTCCTAAGAGAAGCCTATTTAAAATTGTTCCTCTCGGAGGGTTAAACTCTACATATATTGAAAGAGAGAAAGATTTCTTTCGCAACTAGTTAAGTAACAGGTTAAGTAATAATATACATCCTAGCAAGAAAATAAAGCTGCTTTACTCACAAAAGCTTCACTGAAGACTCCTAAATTTTTGAAACTTACGTGAAGCATTTTAATATAAATGCAGACTCATATTGTTTTTTTGAGAAGATCTTCTGAAAAGAACGATGCATATCAAGCATCATATCACAAGCACCATATCAAATTTCATCATAGAATTTAAATTCTAAACTTTATTTAAAAATAAAAAAGCCGGCATCAACAAACAAATTATATTTGAACGGACAACAGGCCTTAATTGACAACTGCCAATAGTTAAAGAAAAAATAAACTGATGTTTAGGTTTCAAAGAATTAAAGTTCTATCTCTTAAACTTCACCCTGGTTCCTATGATTTGAGCCAGTTTCAAACAATATTATGATATCCGTTCTACACACTTTTAGTCAATTTTTTAATTTAAAATCGAATTATACAGCCACAGTGACTTAACAAATTTAATAATTATATTTTGCAAAATTAATATGCACAGAAACATATAACAAGAATAGTCAAATGATATTACGTGAATGGAGATATTTCTGTAACCAAAATTCCTATAAGTTGTTCCAAACTAAATAAAGACACATAAAAATTGCAATGCGTTAAACAGCCAAGTTTTGAGACGCTTTCTCGTTGTTTATTTGAATAACATAAGTCCATTGTCGTAGACGTTATATGAAGTTAACACAATTACTTCTGGAATACACATTCATAAAGAAGATTGTACCCTTCAAATATATTACATTCTTCGACCAAATATATATTGGGTATGGGGCGTAGTACCGGATCCTATTGATGAGTAGCCAGTACGCAAGGAATTCATGTATACATGAGATAATACTTTCCATTTTTACTGACTTTTGTTGATCATTCTCATCCTATTTGTACTAATTTGTTACTAGGCACGCAATGCCTAATACATATGGTATGACACCGCCAGTTTTTGAGCATCGAAGCTCACGTGGCTATCAGGGACTACGTCCGTAAATTCCGTATTAGGTTCTTCACGCTTGTTCAAGCAAGGCTCAGTTGAAGGCTAAAGCAGTGACGGTGTCAGCAATTATAGCTTAATTAATGCAGTTTCTTTATGTGATTGACTGGGCTGGTATCCTCAAATCGCTCTTGTCCAGGTCCGGTGAATATTTTAGCTTCCATTTTTATATGTAGATATGTGGACCATAAATGCAGCTTACGCATGTTGAATATGCCATTCGTTGTAAATATCTGCTAAAGGTCCGTAACGAATTACTTTTCTAGCCAACACAGCGTGCGAGTTAAGCGTGGTTATCTTCAAAAAACTTTATGGATGCATTAAATTGTATACGATTTTCCTATCAACTATGCATAACTCTTTCTGTATCTATCTCTCCATCTCTCTCTCTCGCTCTCTCTACATACATACATACACACATACTATATATATATATATATATATATATATATATATATATATATATATATATATCAAATTTGTTCAAAGATGGCTTTACCTCATACTTGACCTTTTAAATCGCCTTCCACATTTTAAAATCTAACGATCAACCAATGCGTTGACCTCACAATGTATAATCAATAAGGTAAGTTAGAGTTTGTAAGCCGTTAAGCATTCTGTTTCTAACTTATTTATTGATTTTGAATACATATAAGCTAATTGTTGGTAACAGGCTGTAGAATACTTGATCACTGATTCTGCTATTATACCAAACGAAATTTCGTTTACTAATTGTTACATGAAATTTTGGCCGTATTAGTTAGGCACAAAGCGTTACAGCATGCCGTTGCAAGGACAATGAAGGGAAAAGACGAGATCAGGCTTAGGTGGCAATAAACGAAACACAGTTTAATGAGAGAAAATCTGTCTGTATAAATCAATCTGACGTATTCTAGTCATGTGGACCGAGACACGCATGAGACATACACGACGTAAAAATAAGGGGGACTGGCGAACAAGTCACTGTGTAAATTATCATTGGCATTATTGTAATATGATACTGATGTCTACTTTTAATAGATATTAAGGTCGTTAATGAATAGTTGAAAGACATACCATACGACGAAATGGAGCAATGAACCTGTATTTTTTGACTTAATTACGTCATACACTTACGAAGCAATCGCGTTTTCTCATTATGCTGTTAAAGTGACGCATTTTGTCATAAAAGGCAAGAAACCTTAGACCAAATATGGCGTATTCAGTTTCCATTGTTAAAAATGAATGTGGGTAAGTGGAATAGACCGGTTTCCTATTTTCATTAACCTTCTATTCAAATTTTGCACCGATCGCAAATTCCAAAACGTCATTGTTAAACAGCAAAGAGCGTTTGAAATCCGGCCGTGATAAAGAAATGAGAGTTTCTTCAGAGATTTTTTCTGTAATTTAATTGCCTACGTAAAGGCTATTAACGAAAGTTTTGCAATAATTTACAACACCTAAGATCTTCTGCTATCTTCTAAAATCCTGGGCGACAGACGAATACTAATTTTATCAGTATTTAAATGCAAATGATGATTACCTAGCGATGCAATACTACGTTTTTTGAAATCTAATGTCTTAACTGCAAATGGTGTTTTTTATCGTTTGACTTCAGTCCGTGTTCTGCTAAGCAGGATAGGACTGATAAAATGTTCTGCTAAAATGCTCTAGGTGATTAGGTTCTAAATCAAAACTTTGATGCCTTAAAGTTACGTCATTCAATAGTTGGGATTTTTGCAAAGAACTTTACACATAAATCGTTATGAAAACTTATTCGCATATTAAGGACAGAAATTCGCGTGAAGATATTGAAGTAAAAAAGACTTGTTTCCTCTGAGGTCGGTAGATTAAACTCGGAAATCTAATTTCTATCACAACATCTTTATAATAGAATATTTTCTGGGGGAAATTAGATGCGCGTCTCATTCCATCACAAGGTTTAGATTTGGATGATAATGACAGGCTCCGAACGAACTATGGGCTATCAACATGAAGTATAACGAAGATACTAATCAACATCTAATAGGTCAAAAATACATTCTTAATCAAATCTTGTAAATTTCTCTTGAGCGAACTCTAGTTTAGCCGAAGGCAACAATATCTTCTTATGCACATTCGGTGCAACTGTCGAGTTGTAGTTAAATGTATTATTATTTGTTGAAATAAAGCAAAATTTGATGTTGTCTAAGCATCAATATTTCTGTTTTCTAAAATATTAGGGAAGAATGGATGACACTTAATTCTCAACGCTCAAATTCTGTGATGTAAAATGTGTTCTTGTCTCGTACCTGTGTCGTTTATTTTACGGGTTGATCAGATCTAAAAGTAATCTATAATTCAAAAAGAAATCTAGGCATAAAAGTCATTGGGAAATTGGCTGGAAAAAAATAAGCAAACTTGATTTAAAGAATTGTTACCACCACTCGTGCAATCAATTATTGTTAAATTTTATTGCCTATATATGTATATTTGTGACTGCATAGAAATTGTGCAGCCAACATTTCCAGTCAAGTTCAATGTATGCGAGATTGCTAGATGTGAGAGCCGCATATCTAAATTTGATTTCCATATATATTCAATGCGGTTTGATCCTCTCTAGTCAGTTTGCCGTCGTACTCTGATGATGGTCATGGAAGGTCGCAACGCGTCAGTGCGTTGCGGCTAGCGGTAGTTTTGCTATTTTACTCGACGACTGGTTAAATACAATGGGATTGGCGTTTACTTCAAGCTCGCAAACTTGATTTGAACAAATTTTACCACCACCTGCGCAATCAATTATTGCTAAATTGTATAGCAAAACATTATAGTTTGAAACCTCAATTAAGTTGGCGACAAACTTCGGTTACTATATGTCCACTTATAGCTGCTACTATTCGACATCGGTGTTGTTTTTAAGAACTAGCATAGCTGTGTGAGTGTATAAGATTAACTCCTTCCTGAACGTGAAATGGACTAGATGCATAAGTAATTGCAAATTAAAATGGATAATTTTCCTGTGTGTTTTGCTGTCCAAGTAAAGATCCATTGAATGCATAGTTCGTGATAAAAATTATTCAAGTCAGATTTCCGAGCTTGATATAAGCGCAATCCAATTATTTTTAACAAGTCGCACAACTAGGCAAAACTACCACCAGTAACACATAATGACGCATTCGACCTATAGAAAGAGTTAAAAACCATTGTCTCGTAAATATTTTCAGGGACTGGGGTATGATGTTGCTGAAAGCAAAATAACATTAATGATAGGAAACTGTGGTTTTAAACTACCACTATTTTAGATTTTCTTTCTGTCTTATTTCGGAATATTTTTTGGATGTACTTAGTAATGGTTTTTTCTGTTTTGGAGCACCTAACAGGGATTCAGCTACATATTGCATTCACATAATTGAGGATGGGTGATTTCGTGGCATCTATATTGCAATAGATACTGTGCTTTAACTTAGATGAAATTTTTTGCGAAGAAATTAATTTTCATCTCTCCTCTGTCAAAATCTGGAAATGGAGCAAACTGGAATTTTCGCTATCACTATAAAAAACGGAGCATTTGACATCCAAAATGGGAACGGATATTCTAATTGACTTACGGTAGCTTAAATGCATAGACAACATAAAATTTAAAACTCAATTAAGTGCTAAATATATATATATATATATATATTTATATATTTATATATATATAACCGTAAAGTGATATAAAACTTAACGTATGCGCTTCGTGCGAATTCTAAAAGTTAATAAAAAAGCCCTTACTCGAATCTACTGCTATTTAATTTAAATGAAATGAATTCAAATGATTAAAGAGATGCGGCGGAATTCGCTGCCACAGGCTGAACTAAATGGCTTTCGGCCAAGTCAACAGGAGGACGCTGCCCAGAATTGAAAGTTTGTAATGAATTTGACCAAAATAACGCTCACGTATGATACTGAGACACTATCAGCAAAACCACAACTCGGCTAATACTATTATGAAATGATCTTGAAAATGCTTATTTTGTTGCGTATATCAGCGTGACGCCTAGACATTCGATTGTTGAGGCATAGTTTGTTGTCATAAACCGCTGCCATGAAGTCTAGCTGGAACCTTTTCTGCTCGTCTTTAGCCTTGTTCAAACAAGGCTGCATACAAAGATGAAACAGATATGGTGTTCGTATTTCGAAATTGATCAGTATAATGTTTCTTTCGGTCTTTTCTGGATGGTATCGGCAAATCTTCTTTGTTCAGTAAGTGTCCATATTTAAGTTTCCAGAATATTATGCAGATAAGAATGCTGCGTCAGCAGTTGGTGAAAGCTAAATTTGGTGTCAGTTTTAAATATAAACTGAGTCAACTAGATCAATACCAAAGAAAATGTGCAGCCATCACAACTTTTAACAAGATTAAGTCTGATATGCAATTTTCTGGGTTTATAGATCCGTTAGACTGTGCATGATTTCTTTTGTTTTTTGATTATTAAATAGTCAGTATATATTTTGGCTCTGTCAAATGTTGGCCTGTGCTCATTGCTGATTTTTTGCAGGTGAAACGAAGCACTAGTGTGCAGCCGCGATTTCATGACGTTTATCATATACAACTTTTATTTGAAAATCTACACGTTGCTAAGTTTCCTTAAAATCTTTTGATATGTAAACATAAATGTTTCATTTGAAATGATATATCTTTGTATGTATTATTCATTTGGCTCTGAAAATTGAACAGCAATGCGTCAGCACTTAAAAGTGAAGATAAAACGTTTAGATAATCAGTTTTAAAATGTTAAAATTAATGCATATTTTAGGTCTCTAAAACGCGTCTAATTTCAAGAATAATAGTTATTCCAGCCTAGATACTCATTCTTGATAAATAAATATATCTGCGTCCTGATGCATTATTTAGCTTACGACAATATGGCACTACTAATAACGCATAAATAACATAATTAAAATCACAAAATTTCGTCCTTTGTGCAGGGGTGTTCAAGCTAAATTTTATATAAGTGTATTTAATGTGAACACAGTTTAAAAATGGCAGAGAAAATTATTTTGTCGTTCCTACTGAAACGCCTTACACTTGACGTTAGACCAATTTATAAGGACTTCTACAGTTTATTTGAAATAGTTTATTTAGTTAATACAATATCACGCCAATACAATTGATTAACAAATTCCAAACAAATATATAAATTACAGTTAAATACTGTTTGTTGCGAAGAGCTATTATATATGCAAGTATGTATCAGGTGTTGCGAACCTAGTAACAAATTAGTTCAGTTGTGACCAGAAGGATAAACCGAAGGCAGCATGTTCGGAAAGTATAATCTCATGCACATTCGTTTCGTGCTTACTGGCGACTCATCAGTAGGAGCCGGTATAACGCCCTTTAACCACTATATATTTGGTCGAAGAATGTGGAATAATGGGACGGTACAATCTCCTAGACGAATGTGTAAACCTGCAATAGTGAAGCTAACATCATATAAAGTCTACGACAATGCGACTTCAATGCTAACTCACACTATATAATATATATACCGAGTCTGTAAAGGATACTAACACTATGGCTATTGTGTTAGTAACTGATACCATTTTTTGAAATCGATGAGTACCGGATACTAACACTATGGTTTCCGAGTCGGTACATGATACCAACCTGATGGATATAAATTTATGCTAAAGTTCACCCAAATTGAGAATTACAACAATTTCCGAACACCTGTTACTCCAGTTAAACCATACACTCTGGCCTTCATCGATATCAGTTATCACATTTCGCGGTAAGCATGACATCATTCAATTCAATATATTGCAGTTAAATACTGTTTGTTGCGAAGAGCTAATATATATGCAAGTATGTATTAGGTTTTGCGAACCTAGTAACAAATTAGTTCAGTTGTGACCAGAAGGATAAACCAAAGGCAGCATGTTCGGAAAGTATAATCTCATGCACATTCGTTTCGTGCTTACTGGCGACTCATCAGTAGGAGCCGGTATTACGCCCTTTAACCACTATATATTTGGTCCAAGAATGTGGAATAATAGGACGGTACAATCTCCTAGACGAATGTGTAAACCTGCAATAGCAAAGTTAACATCATATGAAGTCTACGACAATGTGACTTCAACGCTAACTCACACTATATAATATATATACCGCCAGTAAGCACGAAACGAATGAGCAGGAGATTATACTTTCCGAACATGCTGCCTTTGGTTTATCTTTCTGTTCACAACTGTACTAATTTGTTACTAGGTTCGCAACACCTAATACATACTTGCATATATATTAGGTCTTCGCAACAAACAGTATTTAACTGTAATATATTGAATTGAATGATATCATGCTTACCGCGAAATGTGATAACTGATATCGATCAAGGCCAGAGTGTATGGATTTACTGGAGAAACAGGTGTTCGAAATTGTTGTAATTCTCAATTTCGGTGAACTTTAGCATAAATTGATATCCATCAGGTTGGTATCATGTACCGACTCGGAAACCATAGTGTTAGTACCCTGTACCTTTTCGGTTTCAATAATGTTGGTATCGGTTACTAACACAATAGCCATAGTGTTAGTATCCTTTACAGACTCGGTATGTATATTATATAGTGTGAGTTAGCGTTGAAGTCGCATTGTCGTAGACTTTATATGATGTTAGCTTCACTATTACAGGTTTACACATTCGTCTAGGAGATTGTACCGTCCTATTATTCCACATTCTTCGACCAAATATATAGTGGTTAAAGGGCGTAATACCGGCTCCTACTGATGAGTCGCCAGTAAGCACGAAACGAATGTGCATGAGATTATACTTTCCGAACATGCTGCCTTTCGTTTATCCTTCTGGTCACAACTGAACTAATTTGTTACTAGGTTCGCAACACCTAATACATACTTACTTAAATATATACATTACTGCGAATAAATACAATTTTACGATAGTAATCCTTTTGGCTGTTTGTATTGGTATTATTTTTATTTTTTCTTGGTACTTAGTCTATAACATATAATTGTGCAATAATTTAAACGTGTAGGCTTAAACAAAACAAATGTGTGACCTTGATATTTTATTATAAGGAGAACTTAGCTGAAAAATAATAAATTAAAATATGTTTGGTCGAAGACCAAAATTTGTGTGCTAAATATCTCGTGGCCATAACGATTAAAAGTAAATTTCTAAAGCAAATTGCGCTGGGTTGCACCGTTGACGACAGCATTCAAGATACTATATTGTGCAACCTTTGTGCTATAGTAACATCATTTTAAATTCAATAATGGTGTAATTCTGCACTTTATATATTGTCAAGTAACACCTTAAAAATTACGAATTGTCTTTAAATATTTTATAAAATATGTTTAAATTGATCTATATATATATATATATATATATATATATATATATATATATATCCAAATAATATTAAGCTTTATTTGTTAAATATTTTAATTTATCGCGTTTTGTTTATTAAAAATATCTTGTCTGTTCCTTTTAACCTATTTCTTAACATTCTCACACATTAGCTACCTAAAATTCTGCTTTAAATACTGTGAAATTTATTAATTAAAAAAATACTTCGTTTAATTTACAAAATTCCACCTGTTATATATTTATTGAGTATAATATTTTCAAAATATATTTAATAGAGATAAACTCTGCACTATATTCCATTATTTCTTCGTCTAAATTGTGGAATATATTTGTTAAACTTATACAGATCCTACTTCTAATCTTTTGATTAACAATTTGTATTTGAGATAATATCAATTAATATGCTCGTATGATTTTCTTAAATTATTTATTTGTCAAATAATGAGGTACGTTAATTATTTATATTTTGATTTTATTATATTTTTAGTTACGTCCGTTTCCTACTATTGGTGAGTTACAGAAACAGGCTGCTGATCAAATTGTTTGGACCAACTACAAAAAACGGTTAAGAGAAGACAATGTTTCCCAGCCCAGATCCAACAGTTGTTAAACATAACGGCATTTTTAAGGTTTCAAAATTGTAAAAATTTTGTTTCGATATTAGACTTAAATCGATATACACTAAAAATGGTGATTCATCATTCTCCCTCTTATTTTTTCCACAATTTCTGTCGTCTTTTAAAAATAAAATCATTTGTGAATTTATCGAATGACAATTGTTTTCTATTATGTTTATATATATATATATATATATATATATATATATAAATTGGAAAGCAAAACAAGATAGAAATATGTGAACATAGAGAGAGTGTGTAAAACGGAAACCAATCAATTTGCGTGCGTCACATCCAGTTCAAGCTCAAGGCTTGTACGTGCTTCTTCTGCTTGCATAAATCCGGCTGCAATTTGTTTATGTATAAGGCTGCGTATGTGGCTAGCTCCATTTTGTTTTTACATTTAGTAATTACTTTCAATGCTACGTCTGGAGAACATACGCGCGATGTTTCGATAGTATGTTGCGTCATATGAACGTGTATGCATGTATACACATATATATATATATATATATATATATATATATATATATATATATATATATCAGCCGTTGGTCTGGAAATCAATGCCGACAAAACGAAAGCCTTCGCCATCGGTGTATCTTCATCTGATGAGCAGCTCACGGTGTACGACAGCCCAATCGAAACAGTCGACGATTTTACGTACCTTGGCTCAAAAATACTTCCAACTGGTCAAGCAAAGAATGAAGTCCGAACACGCATCGACCGTGCCAGACTTGCTTTCTTACAATTGAAGAACTCACTTTGGAGAAGAAGTGAAATCAGCCTCAAAACGAAAATCCGAGTCTACCAGGTTACTGTTCGCCCTGTGCTACTGTATGGCTGTGAGACTTGGCCATTACGTTCTGAGGACTCCAAAAAGCTTGAAGTATTCGACCATTGGTGCCTTAGGTACATCACAAAGACAAAATGGATGGACCGGGTGTCGAACGCATCTGTTCGTCACCAATGTGGGGACATCATGCAACTATCCGTCTGGATCCAACATCGTCGACTTCAATGGTTCGGGCACGTACTACGCAAACCCGAAGACGAACTGGTACGGCAGGTGATGAACCCAGGTCAATGTGCAAACTGGCGCCGCCGCCGAGGTGGGCAACTGAAGACATGGCTTGCAACAATCAAATCGGACATGGAACTCCTAGGTTTACGCAATGTTTATGGTCCGCGTCACTGGGAGCGTCATTGGCCCTCTTTATGTGCCGAAATGGCTGCCAACCGCCCGGCATGGAGAGGCTTAATTCGGGATATCAATGGAGCCGGCTTATCCTCTAAAAGGAGTCAGCCGCAGTAAAAAAAAAAATATATATATAATTTCATTGTACGACCAATACTTTTCGGAATAAGAATTTTACTAATGTGATAAGTAATGATCATAGTAAAAGCCAAAATTATCGCAGTATACTATAATCAATGTAGCGAAATTGATACAAACACCTGACCCATTAATTACATGCATTATATAGTGAAGAACAGGGCATTCATTCACTAGACTGTTTTCGACTTTATTGGGAATTCATCATGTACTGGCCAGAATTTGCCGCGGACAGGGCTCGAAAAAGGGCACGTCTACTTCTGTGATCCTTTACCCCTTAATCCATTACATATACTATTTATGAAGAATTTTATAATTTGTCTGAAATCATTATACTTTGATGAATTATCAACTTAACTTAAGCAAATTTGAATTCTGAGTCGCATCAGAAAATAAATTCAATTGCCTTTGGCGGCTTACTACAAGTTTATCAGCATTTACACATAATTTGTGTCGTTAATATAATAATTCTTATGAATCATGATTTACAAAAATCGGCATAAACTTGTAGACCCATGATGAGACAGGATATTTTGATCGAAAAAGGTAATAAACAGTTCATTTTCAACAGACAATTAGTTGTGCAATTGAAATAAATTTAATTTCTATCGTGTACGTCGACTTGTAGTTAAAGCAATCGTCCCCTAATTGACGTGTCTTCGGCTTGAGGCCTAAGGAGTATTCCTAGTTAATTTTTATATGCTTCCCTCAAAATACGATATCTATATTTAACGATTTGCTCATTAAACTAGGATAATTAAAATATCGTACATTATGCATAGTAGTTATTTACTTTTGTTTACCAGAAAAATATCTGGTTTGATCGTAAAACACAGAGATATTTTAATGGACTTAAAGCACATATACGACTTTTGGAAATCTGCCAATAAGAAATTGTTGTCTCGGAACACCACGCTTATATTTGTGACATTGGTATAATAGTGAATATTTCGATATTGATGATTGGCATCAGTGATCTAAAGCTTAGATGTTTAGTTTAGTATTGTTGAATCTCTGCGGGTTGTTACTTTGCACTATCAGTTTCGCAAAAGCAGATTTAAGCAAATGTGGTAACCTCGTTCCGAATTGGTTCTACTTATATATGTAAAAAAATCTATTGACTCACTTATAGTATTAATCAAAGAATTGGTCTCAGTAACTTAACTCTCTCTCTTACTATATATATATATATATATATATATATATATGTATGTATATATATATACTAAAATTACAGACCAACTCTTACTTCAGTATAATTACAGCTATCTCAAATTCCGGGTATACATAATCTCATTTAGTGTGCAGAATGTTAATTGAAGGGTAAAGCGAAGGTATTGTACATGTGGGGTATAACTGTAACGTTGCGATGTCATGGAAATTCAAGTTTAAATTCAAAACGGAAATAAACCAACAAACTTGATTGTCAGACACTGTTTTTGGCGGAGAACTTATATATGTTGTTGAAGCCTATGGAAGAAAGGGACCAATCCGCACTCAGCCATTAAGTAGGCAAACTCGATGAGTACATGGAAATAAGAATCATTAGGATTTTTGCGAAACTGATAGTACAAAGCGACATCCCGCGAAAACAAATCGCGGAAATTCAAAATTTGATGTTCGTACTATGCAAACATTCAAAAGATATCTGTTTAGTTTAGTAGTGTCTTTTCATTTTTACAAAATCTTAATATTGAAAGAATTAAGTAGTTTCAAAATTTATAATGAGATTATTCAATCAAGCTGTTACTGATTGCGAGTGAGACGCTGACTTTTGCTTACTTAAATAAAATTTAAGGATAGCCACCAAATACTGATTTTCAGTGTTAATTCAATTTCTCCTTATTGCTTTACTACAGGTTGGTTTGTGAGCGTATGAGTGGGCGTGTTTGCGTGCGTATAGGTGCCATTCTTTTTGTATTCAAAATAGACGTTTAAGATCTGCTTATCTATATAATAATGCACTCAGTTTTGACAGGTTTTTGCTCTGTTAACTATTGGATGTGCGACTGTTTTATCCCCATTGAATTTGCTATCTTACGATTTTGTTATTGAGTTTCATTTAGTCCACCTTGAAACAGCACAGGATTTGCAGATTGCAGTTCTGATCGCTTATCTTGTTGCGCGGTTTCTCCGACTGATAATGTTGATTAAACGAACATTGGTTGCGCGGTTGGGTGATAACAATTATTATAATCAAGGTTGCGGTCTTGATATAAACACCTGACCCATTAATTACTTACATATGTCAGTATAAACTAAGAATTGTATAGTGTAGAAAAGGCAATTCATCCAGTAGACCGGTTTCGTCCTTATTGGGAACTCATCAAGTACTGGCCAGAATTTGCCGCGGACAGGATACGAACCTGGGCACGTCTGCTTCGGAATCTGGTGCTCTAACCACTGAGCTATCCTGCCGCACACTACACTACACACAATTTTCAGTTATACACTAACTAATGTAACTTGGTTAGTCAATTTTTCCTTTAGGTGGAGCTCATATGGCATCCATTTAGACCCAAAGTTCCAACTAACCATGCCCAATCTGTCATTACTGAACAGACACCACATTACATGGGGAAATGGTATTGAAATGAACATTTATATAATTAAACGAACATTGGTTGCGCGGGTGGTGATAACAATTATTATAATCAAGGTTGCGGTCTTGATATAAACACCTGACCCATTAATTACTTACATATGTCAGTATAAACTAAGAATTGTATAGTGTAGAAAAGGCAATTCATCCAGTAGACCGGTTCGTCCTTATTGGGAACTCATCAGTACTGGCCCAGAATCTGCCGCGGACAGGATACGAACCTGGGCACGTCTGCTTCAAGAATCTGGTGCTCTAACCACTGAGCTATCCTGCCGCACACTACACTACACACAATTTTCAGTTATATACTAACTAATGTAACTTGGTTAGTCAATTTTTTTCTTTAGGTGGAGCTCATATGGCATCCATTTAGACCCAAAGTTCCAACTAACCATGCCCAATCTGTCATTACTGAACAGACACCACATTACATGGGGAAATGGTATTGAAATGAACATTTATATAATTAAACGAACATTGGTTGCGCGGTTGGTGATGACAATTATTATAATCAAGGTTGCGGTCTTGATATAAACACCTGACCCATTAATTAATTACATATGTCAGTATAAACTAAGAATTGTATAGTGTAGAAAAGGCAATTCATCCAGTAGACCGGTTTCGTCCTTATTGGGAACTCATCAAGTACTGGCCAGAATTTGCCGCGGACAGGATACGAACCTGGGCACGTCTGCTTCGGAATCTTGTGCTCTAACCACTGAGCTATCCTGCCGCACACTACACTACACACAATTTGCTGAACCCTATCTGCTTCATTTTTGACAATCCAATTGAAAGTTTGTTCACACTAGTGCATGAGATTATACTTTCAGTTCATGCTGTGTTTGGTTTATTCTTCTGGTCACAACTGAACTAATTTGTTACTAGGTGCGCAACGCCTAAAACATACTTGCATATATATTAGATCTCCACAACAAATAGTCTTTAACTGTTATATATTAAATTGAATGATGCCATGATTACCGCGAAATCTGATAACTGATATCGATCAAGGCCAGAGTGTATGGATTTACTGGAGTAACAGGTGTTCAGAAATAGTTGTAATTCTCAATTTCGGTGAACTATAGCATACATTGATATCCATCATGTTTGTACCATGTACCGACTCGGAAACCATAGTGTTAGTACCATGTACCTTTTCAGTACTATAATGTTGGTATCGGTTACTAACACAATAGTCATAGTGTTAGTATCCTTTACAGACTCGGTATATATATATATTATATATATATATATATATATATATATATATATATATATATATATATATATATATATAGAAATTATAAGTTAGCGTTGAAGTCGCATTTTCGAGACTGTACGATGTTAGCTACTCTACTTCAGGTTTACACATTCGTCTAGGAGATTGTATCGTCCTATTATCCCACATACCTCACCCAAATATATAGTGGTTAGAGGGCGTAATACCGGCTCCTACTGATGAGTCGCCAGTAAGCACGAAACGAATGTGCATGAGATTATACTTTCCCTTCATGCTGTCTTTGGTTTATCCTTCTGGTCAAAACTGAACTAATTTGTAACTAGGTTCGCAACACCTAATACATACAAGCAAAACTACATTATTTTCATCCAAATTAATCAAATGAAAAAGCAGAATGGATGCAAATGTTAGTGTATGTAATATTTAGTTAATTATTCTCGAAATAATTATCTATAATATACATGCACTTTGTTATTCAACGTGACTTTTCTTTTTAATAAAAAAACTGTGTGCAATATTAAAATTCAATTAATGTGATTGTGCAGCGTGAATTTGCAGTGCTTTGCAAAATGAAATTAATTTCATCACTTTTGTTTCACTTGGATGAGTAGTACACGTGCAGTTATTTATATGTCACTGATTACCTCCCAGACATAAAAATACACGCTCAAAAACACAGGTGTGTCGTACGCTTATATAGCCAAGCGTCAGATATGGTTAGATTACAGTAATTTCACTCGAATGAATGTACACATACAGTAACTGATTACTACTCAATCCAAAAAAACTAGAACACACATATTCAGGCATGGCGTACGTTTATATAATGAATTGTTTGTAGGTGTAATTAGATCGTTGCATTTTCATTTCGATGAGTGTACACGTGCAAACACATGCATGACACAAATTTGCCTAAGTGAAAAGACAGTTATGCTTCAGAGATTAAAGCATAAATGAAACAGTTTGAACTAAATTTACTACTTAACTTAATAATTGTTTGGGAATGTACTTTTCGTTTAAAATGGCACCGAAACAGGAAGCCGAAATATCCGGAGTAAAATTGAAGACAGTGGATGCAAACATATTTATGGGTTTAACAAGAGCCTGGTAATTATGGATATATTGGTGTTTCCTGGGAAAACTAATTCTCGCCTAATGAACTCAAATGTGTTAGAAAAATTAAACGAGTATATGTTTTTTCTTGATATCTATGGCGTTTCAGAGACATGTAAAAAATCAAAGCTTGTAACCGGTAAACTTTTGGTTTATATGATTATTGTTCAGAATATGTTATGATGCCGATAACTAATTTTGATCACTAAACAATGAGTTAACTCTAAGTAGCTGTTTATGCCATAAAAAGCAATTGTCAG
This sequence comes from Eudiplozoon nipponicum, assembly GCA_029291075.1. NCBI lineage: Eukaryota > Metazoa > Platyhelminthes > Monogenea > Mazocraeidea > Diplozoidae > Eudiplozoon > Eudiplozoon nipponicum. The sequence goes on along the minus strand of JAQBSW010000651.1, from coordinate 108,817 downwards.
CTAAAATGTGAGCAACTTTTCGATGTATAAACACAAGAACAAAAAAATTAGGTAATTATGCTTTGTTTAATATTAACTATAATCAATCCTTTTTAATAAAATGATATAATGCCAAAGGACTGCTCAAAATCACAAAAAAACTATCAGATAAAACAGGTGGTCATACAGGTAATACACATGAAATGTTGGAACATGAATAATTTCGAACCTTATGATCTTACTTTAGTGTTCAATGCATGTTGAATCAACAGATTATGCCCAATCAACAGTAAACTGACACGTCCTTGCAGTCAGTATCCTCTTTGAAGTTTAAGGTAATGAACCGTCCTCTTCAGTACAGTAGTTGCAGGGCTAATGTTTTCCAAACTGATCCTATCAGGAGAGTTAATTATACTATCAGTTAAAGTTAATGACGCGAAACAATATCCGATTTTATAATTTATGCATATAGGCCTTGAAAACAGTAATTTTCAATAAACTGAGTATATTCATAGCAGGCACGCTTTTTTATTAATTAAAGCTGTAATATTATTATCAAACCACTGTGCAAATTAAACCCGACACGTTATTAGATTCATGCTTACTTCATTCCAATTGGAAAAAGCTACTCATACCGAACTTCTTGATTCACATATCATTGAAGTTGCTGGCGTTTAGCTCCATTCTCTAGGTATTTAATTAATGCATAAATTGTTATAATGTAATTTAAACCGAGAAATCATTGCTATCTAACTAAACTACTTCGATGCTGAGGTTCAAACCAGGCAATGTGTGCGGTGTAGATACAGAAATACGCTTAGCAGGTGTGTGATGTGATGTAAGAAACGTGTGTTGCGTGGTATATTAAAACAATATTATGGCACATCAAAAAATAACTGGAGGTGATGCACGCAATTGATTGGTTTTCCCCTTATTTCGCACACTCTCCACGTTTACATCTTTCTATTTTGTTTAGACTTTATACATATATATATATATATATATATATATATATATAGTTGTTCATTTTTAGATAATTGGGAAGAATATGATAAAGAAAAGGTTCTTGTATGTGATATTTTTTGTTATTTTTTACACACGTAAGGAAATTACTTTGAATTTTATTAAGTCTCGCATTCCAAAAGGAATCCTAATGTATTAAAAACAAATTTTTGGAGAGTAAAGTCCGATTTTGATCAATTTGCTTGCATCAGGGCCTCAAACGCATGCTATTGCCAGCATGAAGCGGGTTTGTAAAACATTTTGACCTATCTTTGCTTACAAAAGTAGCCATTTAGCCCTGCACGATTATCGGAAAATTTGTTTGTCGAAGGAAAACCTGATGATAAACGTAATACTTAGTTAGTAAAGTTTCTAATGCAGCGTTGTATCAAACAATAACCTTCTAGAAAGTCCTAGACAAAATTGATTATAGCAAGACGTCTGGCTCTGAAAATGCGTCTGAAATCATGTTCTGTTCGCTCTTAATTCGGGAGATACAAAAGTGCTACTTACTAGGACGGAAATGTTGTCGCCTTATAACTTTCGATAGATAAAGTCAAATTTAAAAATGCGCATATCGAGACGGAATAATTCATAATGATAATGCTGCAGTCTAATATGTTAATGAAATAGCTAACTATGTTATGTTTAGCGAGAAGTCTTCAGTTTTCATTGTCATATATCATTTTCACTTGTTGCGTAATATTCGAATAGAAATTTATTCGTTTACGAATTAGATTAACCTTTTGTACCAGTGTGACGCTAATTTTAAAATTCTAAAGCATTAGTTGTGAGAAGAATATGAAATTTAAAATACATAAGCCAACGTGTTGACGCCCTAACGATGAAAATTCTTGTCATATGTAGACCTAGAAATTGGAGAGATTCTTTATTGTCCTTTTTGTTCCTCAAGTGCCTGCGAAATGAACATAACTGCTTCAACAACCAGGAAGTATCTTGTAGTAGTAATTAAACACAATATTTTTTGTAAAACTTTCAATGTCTTAGGCAACGCAAGATTTTTTGTCGTGTTAGAATTATTTGGGAAGAGCTAAGGGAATGTTTGGGAAGTACAAGAGCCTAGCAAATCAACTAAGTTTGTTGCTATTTTTGTTTTATCCCAGTTAAATTGACAATCCATACTCTGATAAGTAGAATAATATTTTCCCACAATTCTCAACATGAGGATCAATGTCAGGACTATAAATTATCATGTCTTCATTATTTAAAGTTTTGGATTACATTTATTGTGCAGTATATTTTTATGAACATCTAATCTCACCTTTTGGCTTAGATTTAGTTAAATGTTTTTGACGAAAATTTCTGAGAATGGAATTGAATTAATTTCACCTTTGAAAACTACGACTTATATTTTGAGTAGAACGTTGCGTTGGTACTTAAGACTAAAAGCATATAACAAAATTCAACTAAACTGTAGGCCAGTCTTTTCAAAATATTTCACTGATACAGAACTGTAATGGTAGGCTTACATAAGATCAAACACCCACAAATAGTTGTCACCACTATGCTTCTTAAATAACGAAATGACTGAGGGTATAGGATAAGCATATCTCGTCATGGCCAAGTTAAGTATACGAAAATCGTCATAAGCTCTGTAGAATCCGTTAAGTATAGAGACCAAGTGATATTGGGATTCCCAAGTGCTCTTCAATATTCTGATGGTACTTTCATTTAAGAATTATTCAGAACACTACAGCAATGTTAAATTTGGCAGGAGACAAGGGTCTTTTTTGAAACACAATAGGTAGAACGGTTGAGTTGATATAGCTTAACTTGTTGATAACTCGTAGCTATGATTTGCCTAGGTTGAAAATTGCCTAGTATTACCAAATATTTGGGGATGTCAAGGTGGAAGTATACACCGAGAATGGCTGTATAATAAACAGTCTAAGCTCTTGGAGTCCCAAAATATTGTTTAACTCAGCTGAAGGGTCAATAATCCTTTAGTTTGATAGATTAACTTTAAACCGTTATTGTGGAAGGGAGTCGAGGCATAGAGTTTATGATAGGCCATGGCTACAATACGTTTCGAAGAATATACACGCACTAAACCTATATTAAGAATGCAGCGTTAACAACAGTACTGAGAAATAAGCTCGTTCTAGGCTGCTGCATGCAATATACCTAAGAAATTCTTGTCTTCCAAATACATTTTGCAAACTAAAAAACAGCTGAACCTGTGTCTGCGGTAAACTATTATTCGATTTATGAACAGAAATAAATTAAATTGTTCATTAGATTAATCATCCGGCTTAAAACGCGGATGAGTTAATAAAATCTTTTAGCTATATCATTACAGTATTTTATATTATGTTACTTGTAATTGTACAAAAGGAGTCGGTTAGCACAATGTCAGAGACTGTCGTGAATTTTCTTTCCTATAACTGCGGTGATTTGCAGAGAGCTTGGTATTTTATTTACTATGTCATAAGTTTTCCTGGCCTGCAAATCTGACATTGCGTCTAATCAGCGATCAAATGAAATTGCAACCCGGTTGGGCACTTGTCTGTGCAATGCAGACAATTTTGACAAGTGTACAAATTTTTTTCCGTTATTGATCAAATTCCGCAAGGCACGGTGATTAAATATTCAAGGAACACAAGGCTGAAACTTAAGGAATCTTCGGTTTGATAACATTCTTAATTTAATCAGACCCACTTTTGAGCTTACAGATCATTAATTACGTAAAAATATAATTCAACGATAATGAAACCGCGAAAGGAAGCACAAATAAGGATCTATCAAATTTGAAGCAACTGTGTTTTTAAAATGCAAGTTTTAATAATGGAGCACTTACAAGAACCGTTGCCGAAGTTTAAAGTTGAAACGGTCACAGCTGACTACATTTTTTTAATTGAGTGGAGTTAAAACAAGAATAAAATTGTCGGGGTAAACAGTGGATTTGCAAACATTTTTGGTAATGCAGTTGCAAAAATAAAAACTATCATAATGATGCTGCAGAGATGAAGTTGTAATACAGAAAGAGATTGGAACATCTATGGCAATGGTGACAAATTAACCGAATGCAAAGTTGATAATAACAATTTCTTGATAAACACGAATAGCGATATATGCTATAATTACATATTTGATGTCAAATAAATCTTCTTTTCGAAGAATTACCTAATTGATGTTACAATATTAGGTTTAGTCAAAATCCATTTTTGTCACTTAAATTTCAAAAAAGCGACTAGTATATATGAAAGAGTTTCCTTGATGCGCAACTGGAATAATTGTAATTACCTGATCTGCGTTTTGACTAACGCAGCTTTCATTGTTCCAGTAATTTTCTTTTTCGTGAAATGCATCTGATGAAGATCTTCGGTAATGAAGATCGAAATATTATGGAAAAAGAAAATTACTGGAACAATGAAAGCTGCGTTAGTCAAAACGCAGATCAGGTAATGACTAGTAAATATTACTACATTTTTATTATACGTGGTGTTAATTGTTCCAAATCTAGTTACAAATTTTGCGGCTGGAAGTGCAGAGCGAGAAATTTATTTGCTTTAAATTGAGTGAACCACATAAAAGATCTTTATTCCGCAAATATTTAACGATGCTGATTGTGCATTATTCTAGAAATTTACGAAAATTAAAATGTTGCTATTGTGCAAAGCATTTGAAGAAATGAGGCAAATTTAAAATAAAATATCCAAGACGTTGTGTTGAGCACAAGTCACGCATCGAATAGTGATAAAATTAAACGTATGCCAAAATATTGCAAATTCAAGTGTGATATAATATCTGATGAATGCAAGTAGAATGTGCTCAGCTAAATAATCTTGTACCGATTTGTCAAGTTGCGTAAGGATTGTGAACACATGGAAATATTCAGCTGCTCTCTGCCGTGGTCGCCAACTCCAACGCTTGCATGTGAGTTTTGAGACTCTACATTACAAAAGGCCGGAGGGGAAAAATTAATTGGCCATCAAAATGTCTTTGAAAGTTTAGTAAATAAACCAAGGTAGTGCCATATTAGATGTGTCTGCCTGGAAGTCCTGACAACCTTTTTAGTTAAACGACAATTGGTTGCGCGGACGGCGATAAAAATTACCATAGTAAATATTGCGATCTTGATATAAACACCTGACCCTTACATTTTTCAGTATAAACTAATAATTGTATAGTGTAGAAGAGACAATTCATCCAGTAGACCAGCTTTGTCCGTATTGGGAACTCATCACGTACTGTCCAGAACTTGCCGCTATCAGGGCTCGAATCTGGACACGTCTGCTTCGGAATACGATGCTCTAACCATTTGGCAATTTTTTTTTACTTAATGGGTTAGATGATTATATCAAGAGCGCAACCTTGATTATAGTAACCTTTTTAAGTGTCTTGCAGTCTTGTTTATGACGAAGGTCGTTGGTGGAATTTTAGCGAAACAATCATTGGTGTGCTGATTGATGACAGTATGTAGATGGCTGTAAAATGAAGGATGTTTTTATTGCACCGTTGATAACCACACTGATTCTTGCAGATAAAATAGGCGGACATACCAACAGGTGCATGTACTTAATAACGGAAAGATTATCCTAACAAATTAAGCGATCACTTTTGACGTAATATTTTGTTCACCGCAAGAAGAAAATTAAACTTGTTTACTTTCGCTTTTATATAGGCAGTGTGAAGCGCGTAATCGGTCTGATTTATTGTCTAATAATATTTACACAGAAAAGGGTCAAATTCGAAGACACGACATTTTGTAATTATGTTTAAATAAATTGTTCAAAAGCGGAATCATGCAATCTTATCTGATATTAAACCATTCATGTATTTGCATCACATTTATATTTTCGCTACATTTGCTGAATACATTATTTCGCTGCTTTGCTCATGTACATTTTACCGTTAGTTTTACTTGACTGTTACCCAGAGAATTCTCGATCGCAATTCACAGACATACATTTTTTTAGCTACGTTAGCTACTTTGTCAATCGTAAACAATTAATATATTAAGAAAAAACATATCAATTAGCAGATAATGCATTTTCTGCTAATCTACTTAGTGTCTTCAATCTGAACAGCAAAGGTAGTTAGACAAGAATTTTCCCAACCGTCTGCGTCACGGACAAGACAGCATGGTACATAGCACGACTGTCACGATATCGAAACAGCTGCTCGGCTCTAGAAGTTTCTCGTTTCACGGATTTCAGCGCTGAATGTTGAGACGGCCCTTGTAAGGATACATCTAATTTAAAACTCATCTTGGTCCACCTAGTATTACGACTGACGAACCCGCGCTTGTATTTCTTTTGAAAAATATCTGACTGTAATTGAACAATGGAGTGATATCAAAAGTGAATCTGCACAAATTCAACCATTTAAATTTATCACAAAAAATCCCCGATATTTTGTAATTTAATTCAAATGCAAAGCTCAAACTTTATTCTTTAAATCAAGTTTGCGAGCTTGAAGTAAACAACAATCCCATTGTATTTAACCAGTCGTCGAACAGCATAACAAAACTGCGGCTAAAAGCAACGCACAGACGCATTTCGACCTTCCATGATCATCATCAGAGTACGACGGAAAACTGACTCTCAAGGATGAAACCGCATTTTATATATACTGAAATCAAATTTAGACATGTGGCACAAAACCTTTAGCAGTCTCGCATACATTGAAATTGACTGGAAATGTCTGCTGCAAAATTTATTGTTTGGAGAGCTACCAATAGCAGAGCACTCAATCTGACTTTGCTAAAGACAAATGGCACTACAATTTAACAATAATTAATTGCGCGGGTAATGGTAACAATTCTTTAAATCAAGTTTGCGAGCTTGAAATAAACACCAATCCCATTGTATTTGACCAGTCGTCGAAAAACATAACAAAAATACCGCCCGCCGCAACGCACTGACGCGTTTCGACCTTCCATGATCATCTTCAGATTACGACGGCAAACTGACTATCGAGGATCAAACCGCATTGAATATATATGGAAATCAAATTTAGATATGAAGCTCTCACCTCTAGCAGTCTTGCATACATTGAACTTGACTGGAAATGTCGGCTGCACAATTTCTATGCAGTCACGAACATTGACTGTTTGCAGCTTTCGCCACACATATATATATAGGCAATAAATTTAACAATAATTTATTGCGCGTGTGGTGGTAACAGTTCTTTAAATCAAGTTTTCGAGCTTGAAGTAAACACCTATTGTATTGTATTTGACCAGACTGCTAGAGGTGAGAGTCGCATATTTAAATTTGATTTCCATAAATATTCAATGCTGTTTGATCGTCGATAGTCAGTTTGCCTGTCGTACTCTGATAATGGGAATGGAAGGTCGAAACGCGTCAGTGCGTTGTGGCTGGCGGTAGTTTTGTTATGTTGTTCGACGTCTGGTCAAATACAATATGATTGGTGTTTACTTCAAGCTCACAAACTTGATTTAAAGTATAGAAAAATGACGTTTTATAGGTAAAGCATCACATACAAATTCGAGATGCATCTGCAGCGGATATTGGCGCTATTATTATCTTGAACATTTTGCCGTTGTTTTTCTTCGCTCATTATTACTATTGATTTTTTGCTGACCAGCTTCAACACAGCAATTTTGATCGCTTAATTTATCAAGCGGATCTTTAAATTCTTAGGTCCCTTTTTGTTACCACATTTATTATCAAAATATCCATTGTGGCCTTTCAATATACAAATTGCCACACCCTAGCTTTACTACCAATCTGCTTGTTTTTATAAATCTGCAGCACAAAAATAACTTGACAATGCTACCGCCAACAGCCACCATCACAAATAAGATGACAAAAACGCGTAGCTAGCCTTTCGGACCTCAAGAAATTCGCTTTTAATCTGGTACTTCCTAAATTTACGGCTTTAGTCAGTTAACGTTTGACAAATCATTTCAGGGATCAATTTTTTATTGCTCACCAGGTTTGTCGCAGTGTAAAAATCTTGTTTCTGCGCGTGAGCGTTACATTTGGTGAACATACTATGGAGTCGTAAAAAATTAAATATTATTCGCAGTCTTCAATTTTCTAACCTTTGAATTTAGAAAAACAACTGAACTAGTTTCTTAATTTATGGAGCAGTTTATGTAAAATGCTCTGTTATTAGCCGATAAATTTGACACAGGCCAGCATGGATTTCACGTCCAGAATATCTTCATAGCTGCACCGTAGCTAAGGCATCAAAATATCGAATAATTATAGATCTGAATGACTAGAAGTTTAAAAAAATCATTGCTTGCGCAGATGATGATATTAATGGTTTAAATCAATTTTGCGGGTTTGAGATAATCACCAATCCCATTGTATATAATCAGTTGCACAACATAGCAGAACTATCGTCCGTCCTAAGTGCTGACGTGTTTCACATTTCCATGATCATTATCACAGCGCGACTTTGAACTGATTATTGAGGATCAAACCCGAATGCATATAAAATGTATAAAAATAATCAAATATACGGATATCACTGTAGTGGTCAACAGCATTTAACCCGACAAAAACTTACCATTTATCGTTGATGCAGTTATCGTTCCATTTTTCGTTTATTGACGTCACCACCATTGCGGTTTGTATTGTGTATATGTCAAGAGAATGTCTCTTTCTTTTTTATATTGACTTGATGACATCTTTGACGAGACGAGAAGAACCATTCTGGGGTTGTTACAGTGGACGAAACGAATATGCGTCCGCCAAGAATTAAATATGCTTTATTGATAGAAGATACATTAAGTCCATTGTGGCTGGTATTGCTTTTACAGCAAGATAAGAAACTTCCTTCTCTTAATTTATTTTTTGGTTTCTAAAAAGATTTTAGAATGAGACATTAAATCATATTATTATAGTTGCTACCTGTTTGGCTTGAAATTTTATTGGGACTAGAGCGGTGGTTCTAGCTGGATTGGGTTAACTGTTCCACCGCTAGAAGGGACTGGACCAGTGGTTTAGAAGTCAGACAATGACGGCGGGTCGGCTAACGAATATGGAGAAATTTGTTATGGTTCAACAGGCATTGACTACTTCATCGTGAGCTCAGCCAGAATTCTGCTATTTTACGTTACTGAACAAGATCGAGTCGACATATATTTATTTTGTATTTTCCAGCGCATGAGAGGTTTATACACAGGGAATAATATCTAAATAGGAGCAACAATTTTAACAAAATGAATTTAGCCATTTGTTTGTGACATGCAAATTGAATTGCGGAAAGCTGTGCTGCAATGACAAATGAAACCACTCAATTTTAAGTAGTATGTGAATATGAATTAACGAAGGCTGTGACGCAACATTGTTGATTTTTAGACTGGCAGCATTTTATCCGTTGTCCATGAAATTTGATTGAACGTGAATCTAATAATTCGTTCGACTTTGAGTGTATTTGATTTTTTAAAACAAATTTATATTATAATCTATAAATACTTATGTTAAACTCGTTACTTGACTGGCTTGAACTGTTTATTGGCACTGGGGCAATGTCACTATATTTGATTAACTACCTACTGTGGACTGGAATAGGCCTGCAGAATTGAAGTTCGATTATGTGGGTGAATAAGCTATAAGATGATGGAACAGCATCTAGTTCAACAGGCTTGACAACCACGATTAGTTCTAGCTGTTTTGCATACTAATTACCCGATTAAAGCTTCGGCAGCATAAGTTCTAATAAGTCACGGACGTCAGTTTTCCAGATTTTGCCATAATTATATAAATTATAAAAATGAAAAATCGTGGTGATATAAGTTCCTTAAGTCACGTATGCCATCTCAGCATAAACAACAACTTTGTTTTATCTAACCAGTCGTCAAATACAGCAGATTATCTTTAGTCACTTGTTCTGAAACATTTAGAATTTCGATAATCATCATCAGAGCATGAGGGCAAACAGAATAAGGAGAACCAAACTGCACTGCTTTTACAAAGTACGGAAAAATGTATATGCGTTTCTCACCTCAAATAATTTCGTATATACTTTACTTGATTTTAAATGTTGGCCACATAATTTTTATGCAATCACAAACATAAACTTTAAGCAGCTTTTGTTACACGTAGACAAGATTTTCAATTAAAGCATCATTGATTGCACAGTAAATGATGATAAAAATTCTTTAAATAAAGTTTGCGAACTTGAGATAAACACCAATCATATTGTCTATTAATGAGTGCACAGCATATCCAATCTGCAGTCATGCACGCGTTTTGACTTATAATGATCATCATTAGAGCAAGAAAGTTAAATGTTTAAGAGGGATACAACCTAAATATATATATATATATATATATATATATATATATATAAAGTTAAGAAAATCATATATAGATTGTGATGATTAGCGTATGATAAAAATTGTGACGAAAAATAAGAAATACATTTTAAATACTATTTTAATAAATCATTATAAAAAATTAATTGTAGAAACTATGTATCGGTGATAGTCTTCAGCTAAGTTTTACTCTGTATTCTTTAGAACTGCCGTCATAATTCCCTTTGATTTATTTGAGTATCTTTGCATACATATTGTCATTATGATCGTTAATCAGACTTTTAAAAGATGTATAGATAACATACTTATTAATAACACTAACTAAAGGCATATAAAATCGTGATAACATAATTATCTTTAGTCCGAAAATAGATCTGCACGCAACTAATTATCCGAAAACGAATTTAACACTATTTGTAAATAATCATAATTGGTAACACACTGTGCCATTTTATTAGAATCATAATCAGTAGGATCATGCAGGATCATTCCTCTTTAGTCATCGTACTTCAATATGCGACTACATTATGCTTTTCAAGTAGAACAACAAATTTCATTTCATTCAAAATGGAAATTTTACATCTTCAGCGTGAAGAGTCAACAAGAAATAATTGCAGACACTCTTTCAAAGACAGACGTCACGCTAAAATCTTCGTCACATTAGACATGACAAAATATAGCAAACACAAATCGACGTTCTCCATTCTACGAAAACAGGAATCTGGCAACACTCATATAATGAGATCATTTATTTACCATACAATTAAGTTTATATGCAGACTCTACGAGGGTTTACCCATTGTCTACTTTTCTGAAACGCAGATTCGCAAACCTGTTTGCTTGCAAGCATCCAGAAGAAATGATTCAAACCTATTGACTCAGTTTCTCATTCAGATAGCAATGCGAATGACACGGTTATAAAAGATCGTTTATAGGTCATAAACTTGGGAAGAATGTTAAGCGGTAGGTTTTTGAATGTATCAAATACCAAACAAATAAATTCACGCTACATATATATATATATATATAATATATATATATATATATATATATATATATATTATATCCATGCCCTTTTAATTAACACAATATTCTTTATAGGAACAACACAAATAACAAAGTGGATAAAGGCCATTTATTTTGAGCTTTTAATCGTCTGTATACAATCATACATATTTATACATTTTGGAACATCAATTGGTTTATTATCGGTGACAAATCTGACTCATTATTACTGCTGTTTCTTGTTTTGACTGTAGGTGGTGTGTATGCGTTTGTGTTTGTATTTATGTGTGTTTCATGTAAAGGTCACAGTATTGCAGAGTGATGTCTGAGATCTTGTCATTGTGTTTGATAGCGAGAGTTAGCCATTTTGTGCAAATTGTTCACTGTTATCTATATGTATAAGAACGATTTGTTATTTGTATTTTCTAATTATAAGAATATATATATATATATATATATATATATATATATAATAATAAGTTGGAACATTTCTCAACAACTATATCATGCCTGACCATCATTTAAGTCAGCAATTTTGTCTTAGTTAAGTTCAATGTTTTAAATGCTTCATGCTACAAAAATTATTTTAAGTTGGCACATTTATCAACATCGTTTACATTGGAAATTTTTGTCTTAGTCGAGTTCAATGTCTTAAATACCCTCTAACCATGATTGATAGATTTCCTCGATGGTCTGCGGAATTAACCCTCTGCAACTATACCACAAATATGATCACGAATGATTTCATCTCTGCTTTGGTAGCTAATTATGGTATTCCAGACGATCTGATAAAATTTATTTTTATTTTTGCACATGGGAAGGGTAAAATGAAATTATTATTAATAAAGGTGCATGCTTTTCGCCCGATCGTTTTACAACGGATTTAAGCTTCATGGTACGCACTTTATGCTAAACGCCCATTCCACCCTTAGACCAATGTCATGTTAGATAAAGTGCTAAGAAAAAAGAAATTTGCTTAAGCATCCTCGTCTACTAATGACAACTGAGTGAATGGTTTACCATTAGTTCTTCTTGCAATTTGTTTTTTGTTTACGTAAATCAATTTGGACCTCTGCATTACAGCTCTTGTATGGCATGGATTTACATCAGTTGTGTTAGCTTTCACGTTTATTAGCTTCCCAGTATAACTTAAAAATTGAATCGCTTTATTTAAGACTTCATTTTATTAATATATAAGCTCATCAGGTAAGAAAACTTGCATGTCCGTGCTTCGATCATCCGCAAGTAAACTGCTAAAGACAAGTGTTTTTCCGTAACACCGATGTTGAAACACCGCCGCAACCTAATTACATTCTTTCTATTCTGTACTAGCATACTTGTTGTAGTTAATCTGCACAAAGTAAGTCACTTTACAATGCTTCCACAAATCTCCTCGGTCACTGCTAAACACTATGTCGCACAACAAATACAATTTTTTATCATGAAGGCAATTCTTAAATTTGAATATACGACTGGCATCGCCGGAAGAGTCACAGTTTTGAGCCTGATAGACCTGAAGTAAAATGCTAAGTCTCTACACTCTAGTTTATTTCTTGATCAACGTAGACCACACCCAAACAAACACAATAAGAATAATACTAACTTAGCATCCTTGTTGTTCCGTGACCTACGAATGAAATTCACGAACATCAAGCGCCAAAACGAAGACAAGGAAGTCAAGGGATCCCAATATTAAGGTCAGAATAAAAAAAATTATGCGTCGAAGAAGACGCTCGTTCCGGCGTTTTGTATGGCCACACGTATTATGCAAGGCACATTGTGAATATGGATAGAGTTCCAATTGCCAAAGAGAAGGTTGCTTCTGCATGCATTAAAGCCAACTCGAATTGAAAGGCAGCACCAAACCGGTTGAGAGAAAAAACTTGCCAGGAAATGCCCAGGATCCGTAGGGATATGCCTATAAAAGTCGCAATCCTTGATTGTGAAAAAAAAGAAGACCACCAAGATTGCCGGTAAGATTTTTAGATTCTGCTTAAGCAGTGAGCTTGAGAAAGTTAACGGGTGTTCCAACAATCACTTCGGCATTCGATGTGAATTGAGTTGACTGGGATTTCTCATTGTCACGTATGATGATGTAAGTATATTAGGTCAGATGTCGTGAAGCAGATTGACCGACAATTTATTATCAACTATGGGCGGCCATTGGTAGTCAGATTTACATTAAATGGATGAAAGAATTATCGTTAATTATAAGCCAATAATATTTCTTCAAGTGAAAATTTCTGGTATCCGACGTAATGGACCGTATCATTGAGATTAACTTCTACCCAATTTTAATTTACCATTACATCTCAAGACCAGGATCTGTGGGAATCTGGGTAATAGACAGGAGTAGCGCATCAAATGGATATGGTGTCTCCGTAGCCCTTTTCGCCGAAGGCCTGATCTTTGGCACACGATATGAAGCAGTTTAGTGTTTCCCAAACCTAAACATAAGAAATGGAGGGTTTGAGGAAACTATCGTTTACGAAAATCTGTGACTAATATTAATTCATATCCTTCGAATGTTTTATGACCTGAAAAGCGCCAGTCAGATATTCCAGCGTTTGGTTGAAGAAATTCTTCCGAAATTTCCATTTGTGTGTAGATATAGACAAAATGCTTATTTTGACCAGGCTCAAATAATATAAATTACTGGTCAAACGCAATAGGAGCAAAATTGATTGCCCAGTGGTAAAATATTTTGGACATGTACTTTCCAAAGAAGTAATTATGCTTTTGGATTGTAAAATTATATCATTCACGTACGTAGCGGAATCCCAGATCACACAATAACTGGTTAGGTTTTTAAGCATAATAAGCTAATATTGACAATTTATACAACATCCAGCCAAAATTTTAGGATCAATAAAATGTCATGTAGTGCGTGAGCATAACACGGTAAAGATGTCTTGGCCTATCACCTTGGGCCATCAGGACCAAGAGAATTTTCAAAAGACAAAGGAAATATTAAGTACGTTAACTTCTTTGGCACCTGTGGACTAAGACAAGTCAGTTGAGTATGTCACGGATATATCAGATGTTAGAATTGGAGCGCTACTAAAGCCAAAAGCCAATGATATATTAAGGCTAATACAGCTTTACATACAAAATTTTTAATACCGTGTAAAACGGTATGATACTTTATTGTATAGGTCTTTTAGTGGCATATGCTACTTTGCTACATACAAAGAACTACATAGACGGTCTTCACTTCAAGATATTGACAGAAAACTAGCATCTGATATGCATACTCATTAAAAACGCGAGACTTAATTAACCTCGCAGGGGAATACCAAAATAAAACGATACACGGATTTTAATTTTATAGATTCTCAAACTGCTAGTAAAGAAAAATATTTTGTTGTCATCAATTCAGTCAGCTTAGTTGTTCGGTCTGCATGTAGTGAGAATTATATTGCAATTAATATGGTTTCGACCGGTGCGATCTTCATCTTTTTTAGATCCTGCTACATATTGGTTGCTCTCGCGGTCGCCATCTTTTGTAGAGGCCATTTGGTGCCTAATATAGGGTAGCCGCTGTGATGCCAGATATGTGTACCCAATCTAATTAGTTTTCTCACCAAATTTAGAATAATTAAATTTCGCATTCCTTTAGCGTCTTCTCTAACGCTAACTATGCTAAGTCCTTCGGTTAACTTCTCTGCATCCTCACACTTAATGCTGTTATTCATTATATAAAAATCCATTTATTAGAACAAAGTGCGAGCGCTCACCGTCTCACTATCTGCCCCACAATATAAATTTACGAAAACGAAGACCTAAAAAACAGAGAACCCAGTCAATTTAAAATGTGATGCATTTAAGATCATTTTCGTGATATAATAAAAAATAACTATTTGTGGTCGATTCAACAGAATAGAAAAAAAATTTTTATTCTGATTCAAACCACACACGTTCCATCAAATAGATAATAATATTAGAAAATGTAAAATATATAAAAGATGTCATCACATAAATATGTCCATTAAGTCTCGTATAAATAAGTAAATCTCAATAATTTTGATATATTGTAACACGCGGCTCCGCGTTAAAACCCAACTATGTTTAATTTTGACAAATATAGTTCTCTTTAAGGTCAAATAGTCTAACTCTGTTTTTACACAATATTTCTCTTAACTGTGATTTTAGAAACAATCTCTGCTAGTTTCAAGCAGTTTTAATTGAGATTTATTGAACTGCAAATTTAATTGTAATTAATAGGGCTTTGTTTAATAATAAAACACACAACCGCGCGCAATACGCAGGTATCATGCAGAGGAATTTTGTGTCTCTATGTTCAAACATTGGATTAACTTAGTTTATATGCCTTAACCATTTTTTACACAACTACTAACAGTTCAGTTATGATTCTGCTGCTCCAAACTTCAGGTGTTTCTCGATCCTTTATCTGAAACTCTATAGTTCAATGGATTTATGTAATTTAAACATTCAAAACCGAGCAATCAGTGGAATAATTATTTTTGGAGCTTTTAATGACGGCTTTTGCACGATTTCTCTCCATCAATTATCAGTCACAATATTTATTGTGTTTCTTTTCATCAATTATCAGTAACTTTAAATTAAATTGCTAATCAGTCTGGATTTATATCCTCGTACTTTTACAATCATTTACATGAGTTCATCACGATTCAGCCGATTGTCTTTAGTGTGACTACTTTTGTATAAGGCATTCATTTGTGTTGACAATATATTATTTTGTTGCTGTCTAGAGCACGGTCTATTTGAATTAGCAGTGAATTGATTCATGCATTGCAACATAACATTCAATAAACGTCTGATAACACGGATGAGTCTTCTTACTCCACCCTTCGGAAAAAGGTGAGGGACTAATCATGAGAGCGGGTATTGATAACAGCCACCATGGAAATGTAGGAACGGGATAATATTACTAAATAGACAGCTACCCCGCAAAACCTATTACAATAACTGCAACACCTTCTACAGTAATTTCGCTTGTTTTAATTGATGTCGCGTGAATGAATTATGAATTTCATTCAGGAAATATGTCGGCAAATTGGTCTGAGCCGTTAAAATTGCGAAAACCCTAAACACAAGTAAATGCGGTGCAATACCAGTGAAAAGTTAAGGGTCGTGTTTAAAGAGACAAAGTTACTGCTGGTGGACCCTATTTGGGCCTGAATTGCGTTCATCAGCAAATGCTGACATTGTTAGGTAGTGTTGCAGTGTTTTGAAATAGCCCTAAACACTGGAGGCCGGCTCTGGATGGCTAGCTGGTGCTCTTTCCTTGCGGTGTCGAAACCAGAAGGTGAAATGCTGTGTTGAGGCTCCGAAATGTTTTCTTGAAGTTCTGCGGCAACATCGTGGTGGCTTGGATACGCAGAGGTCCAATAAAAAGACAATCGTTTCGTATGACTAGTGGTTCAGCAAAAAGATTGGCGTGACTGAAATCCGAGTGACTTTCAGTAGTTTTCAGCTGTAACAATTATATCTGCGTGAGTCAGAACGCCGATCAGGTAATTTCTATTAATCCAGATTTACAAATACAATCTTATTTCAAAATTAGGTAGTGTTGTAATTATTTGAAAAACACCTAG
Organism: Eudiplozoon nipponicum; assembly: GCA_029291075.1. Lineage (NCBI taxonomy): Eukaryota > Metazoa > Platyhelminthes > Monogenea > Mazocraeidea > Diplozoidae > Eudiplozoon > Eudiplozoon nipponicum. The sequence goes on along the minus strand of JAQBSW010000651.1, from coordinate 91,993 downwards.
AAAATTAAGGCGGGCTCTGGTTGACTGGCTGGTGTAGAAGTTCAATAAATTGATGATCGATTCGTATGAGTAGTTATGCAGCAAAAATATAGACGTGACCGAAATGCGAGTAACTTGGTGACGCACACGTAGTGCTCAGCAGGAGAAGTGAAAGGTGCTATTGAGAAGAATTGTAAATGCTCCGTGCTTACATAAACTCGAAAACGAAAGCTCGCACGCCATTGTATAACGGCAAATTACGCTTGTTTTATTTGGGGCCTTGTAAATGGAATATGAATTTCAATTATGTAATATATCGGCGAAATCTTGTGAGCCGTTTAAACATTGCAAACATCTTGGATGCAAATAAATGACGTTCAATGTTACAAAAATTTAAGAGCTGTAAATAAAGAGCTGTAGTTTTTGCTGGTGATCCTAATTTAGGCCAGAATTGCGTTTTCCGGCAAATGCCGACATAGTTAGGCAGTTCCAACAGATTTCTACTGGAACAATGAAAGCTGCTTTAGTCAAAACACAAATCAGGTAATTTCACTTAATCCAGTTTCGCAATAGCAATCTTCATTCAAAGCTAGGTAGAGTTAAAGTGCTTTGATATTAGCGGCCGGCTGCGGCTGACTGGTTGGTGTTCCTACGTTGTGGCGTCGAAACCAGAGGGTGAGTTACTGCGTGACGTCTACGTATTGTCTTGTTGAAGATATGTGGCAACCCCGTGATGGCTGGCTCACATTGATTTCCAATAAATAGATGATCCATTCGTATGCCTAATTGTTCAGCAACAGGTTTGGCGTGACTCAAATCCAAGTGATTATATGGTACAGCTTAACGCCAGTCCAGAAGGCAGCGTAGGTGAACAGTCAATATGGAGCGAGACAGGAAACACGCGTAGTGCTTAGTAGTAGAATTCGAACGTGGCAATGAAAAGCATTTTAAATGCACGTGCTTATATAGTTGGAAAAACGAAAGCTCTCACACGATTTTATTACAGCAAAATTTGATTGCTTTAATTAGTGCATCGTGAATTTAATATGAATTTGAATAAGGCAATATGTCGGCGAATTATCCTAAGACGTTAAGACAGTGCAAAGACCCTGGTTGCAATTGAATGGCGTGCGTTGTTTCCTAAAGGTCAAGAGCCTTAGACAAAGATATTCAGATATTGCTGGTGACCCTTACATAGGACGGGATTGAGTTCTCAGGCAAATGCCGACAAACTTTATTAGTTTCTGTAGATTTTGGAACAATTAAAGAATAAACAAACGCAGATATGGTAATTTCAAATAATCCAGGTTAGCAAAAACAATCTTCTTTCAAAGATATGTGGTCTTGCAATGATTTGAAGTACTCCTGGACATTTGAGGCTGGCTCTGGTTGACTGGCTGATGTTCCTTTGTTGTAGCGACGAAACCAGGTGGTGAATTGCTGTGAGAAGTTTCGAAATTGGCTTCAGGAAGATATGCGGCAACACCGTTGCGGCTACCACAAGAAAAAGGTCCAATAAATTGATGATCAATATGTATGACAAGTAATGCAGCAGAAAGGATGGCGTGATTGGAATTCGAGGGACTAGGTGACTCAGCTTAACGCTCGTCCAGAAATCAGCGTAGGTAAACAGTCAATATTACGCAAGATATAAAGGACACGTAGTGCTCAGTAGGAGAAGTCAAACGTTCTATGTCAAGCATGGTAAATGCACGTGCTTATGTAGTTTGGAAAACGTAAGTTCGCACGCCATTGTATAACGGCAAATTTCGCTTCTTTTTATTTGTGCCACGTAAATGAAATACGAATTTACTTAATGTAATATGTCGGGAAATTGTTCTGAGCCGTAAAAACAGTGCAAACAACAACAAATCGGATTTAAGTAAATGCCGTGCAATGTTACAATGAAGTCAAGATACGTAGATAAAGAAATACAATTAGTGTTGGTGTACTTTATTTAGGCCGGAATAGCGTTCTACGTCTAATGCTGCCAATGTTAATTATTTTGCACTGTTCTATCGGCTCAGAACAATTCGCCGACATATTGACTAAATGGAATGCATAATTCATTTACGCGTCAACAATTAAATCAAGGAAAATTTGCTGTTATATAATAGCTTGTGGGCTCTCATTTTTCAAAATAAATATAAGCACGGTGCATTTACATTTCTTGCGATTAGCGCTTTTGACATCTTCTGCTGAGCATTACGTGTGCTTTGTGTCTCGCGCCTTATTGACTGTTTACCTACGTTGACTTCTGGACTGGCGTTAAGCTGTGTCACCTAGTCACTCGGATTTCTGTCACGACAGTCTTGTTGCTCCACATATATTCATACGAATTGATTATCTATTTACTCGACTTCTACGTGTGTGAGCCACCGTGACGTTGACACAGATCTTCAACAAGACAATACGGAGCATTGACCCTCTGGATTCGACGCTACAAAGAAGGAACACAAGCCAGTGAAACACAGCTGGCCTCAAGTGTCTAGGATTATTTCAAAACATTGCAGCTATAACAAGCATTCTCCGCATTTGACGAAAAACGCAATTGCGTCCCAAATAAGGGCCAAAATCAGTAACGATACCTCTTAATATACGCCTCCTAAAATTTTTGTAACATCGTGCGTTACTTACTATCATCACGGATTTTGTAATGTAACTAGGGGGCCGGCTCTGGTTAACTTGCTTGTCTTCAATCGCTGTGGCTTCGGAACCTATGTGTGAGTTGCTGTGTGACGGCTCCGAGTGGTCCTTCTAAAGTTCATTGGCAAACGTAGACATAAAATAAATTGATGATCAATTCGTATGACTATTTGTGCAGAAGAAGATAGGCGTTACTGCAATCCAAGAGACTAGGTGACATAGCTTAACTACATTCCAGAAGTCAACGTAGCTAAGCAGCTGGAGAAGTCGAACGTGCTAATCACAAGCATGTTATATTCATGCGTTTCTAAAGTTTGGAAAACATAAGCTCGTACGCCTTTTTATAAAGACAAATTTCGCTTGTTATAATTGGTGCCTCGTAAATGAAATGTTAATTGCAATTAGGCAATATATTGAAGAATTTGTCTAAGCCGTTAAAACAGTATAAACACCCCATTGCAGTTGAAGGCCGTGCGAATTTGACAAAAAAGTTGAGAGTCCTAGAAAAAGGGATACAGTTACTGTTCGTGACACTTATTTGGGCCGGAATTGAGTCCTCTGGGATATGCTGAGAAACTTAAGTTGTTCCATTAATTTTTACTCAAACAATTAAAGCTGCTGTTGTCAAAACGCAGTTCAGATAAGTTCAAATAATCCAGGTTCGCAAAAACAAACTACATTCAAGGTTAGGGCGTGTTGCATTGATTTGTAGTACCCCTAGACAATTGAGGCCGGCTCCCGTTGACTTGCTGGTCTTCAATCGCTGTGGCTTCGGAACCTGTGTGTGAGTTGCTGTGTGACTGCTCCAAATTGTCTTTTTGAAGATCATTGGCAACACCGTGGTGCTTGGCATTCGTAGAGATACAATAAATGGATGATCGATTCCTATGACTATTTGTGCAGGAGAAGATAGGCGTTACTGCAATCCAAGAGACCAGATGACACAGCTTAACTACATTCCAGAAGTCAAAGTAGCTAAGCAGTCAAAGTGACACGAGACATAGAGCACACGTAGCGCTCAGCTGGAGAAGTTGAACGTGCTAATCACAAGCATGTTATATTCATGCGTTTCTAAATTTTGGAAAACTTAAGCTCGTACGCCTTTTTATAACGGCAAATTTCGCTTGTTGTAATTGATGCCTCGTAAATGAAATGTTAATTGCAATTAGGCAATATATTAACGAATGTTTTTAAGCCGTTAAAACAGTATAAACACCCCCATTGCAGTTGAAGGCCATGCGATTTTAACAAAAATATTTGAGAGCCCTAGAAAAAGGGATACAATTACTGCTGGTGACACTTATTTGGGGCGGAATTGAGTCCTCTGGGATATACTGAGAAACTTAAGTTGTTCCATTAATTTTCACAGAAACAATTAAAGCTGCTGTAGTCAAAACGCAGTTCAGGTAATTTCAAATAATCCAGGTTCGCCAAAAAAAACTACATTCAAGGTTAGGTTGTGTTGCATTGATTTGTAGTACTCCTAGACAATTGAGGCCGGCTCCCGTTGACTTGCTGGTCTTCAATCGCTGTCGCTTCGGAGCCTGTGTGTGAGTTGCTGTGTGACTGCTCCAAATTGTCTTTTTGAAGGTCATTGGCAACACCGTTGTGCCTGGCATACATAGAGATACAATAAATTGAGTATCGATTTGTATGACTATTTATGCAGGAGAAGATATGCGTTACTGAAATCCAAGAGACCAGGTGACACAGCTTAACTACATTCCAGAAGTCAAAGTAGCTAAGCAGTCAAAGTGACACGAGACATAGAGCACACGTAGCGCTCAGCTGGAGAAGTGGAACGTGCTAATCACAAGCATGTTATATTCATGCGTTTCTAAAGTTTGGAAAACTTAAGCTCGTACGCCTTTTTATAAAGGCAAATTTCGCTTGTTTTAATTGGTGCCTCGTAAATGAAATGTTAATTGCAATTAGGCAATATATTGGCGAATTATTCTAAGCCGTTAAAATTATATAAACACCCCTATTGCATTTGAAGGCCGTTCAATTTTGACAAAAAAGTTGAGCGCCCTAGAAGAAGGGATACAGTTATTGCTGGTGGCACTTATTTGAGCCGGAATTGAGTCCTCTGGGTAATGCTGAGAAACTTATGTTGTTCTATCTATTTTTACTCAAACAATTAAAGCTGCTGTAGTCAAAACGCAGTTCAGGTAATTTCAAATAATCCAGGTTCGCAAATACAAACTACATTCAAGGTTAGGTCGTGTTGCATTGATTTGTAGTACTCCTAGACAATTGAGGCCGGCTCCCGTTGACTTGCTGGTCTTCAATCGCTGTCGCTTCGTAACCTGTGTGTGAGTTGCTGTGTGACTGCTCCGTGTTGTCCTTCTGAAGTTCATTGGCAACAACGTGCTGCTTGGCAAACGTAGAAATACAAAAAATTGCGTATCGATTTGTGTGACTATTTATGCAGGAAAAGATATGCGTTACTGAAATCCAAGAGACCAGGTGACACAGCTTAACTACATTCCAGAAGTCAACGTAGCTAAGCAGTCATAGTGACACGAGACATAGAGCACACGTAGCGCTCAGCTGGAGAAGTTGAACGTGATAATCACAAGCATGTTATATTCATGCGTTTCTAAAATTTGGAAAACATAAGCTCGTACGCCTTTTTATGAAGACAAATTTTGCTTGTTATAATTGGTGCCTCGTAAATGAAATGTTAATGGCAAATTTTTCTAAGCCGTTGAAACAGTATAAGCACCCTCATTGCTATTGAAGGTCGTTTGGTTTTTTGAAAAACTCGAGAGCCCAAGAAAAAGGGATACAGTAACTGCTTGTGACACTTATTTGTGCCGGAATTGAGTCATCTGGGAAATGCTGACCAAGTTACGTTGTTCTAAAAATTTTTCTACTACAATTAATACTGCTTTAGTCACAACGCAGTTCAAGTAATTTGAATTAATCCAGGTTCGCATAAACAGTCTACATTCAAGGTTAGGTTATGTTGCAATGATTTTAATTACTCCTAAACAATTGAGGCCGGCTCCGGTTGACATAATGGTCTTCCATCGACCTTATTTGGGTCAGAATTGCGTTTTTTGGCAACTGCGGACAATGCTAGTTATAGTTGCAATGTTTTGAAATAATCCTAGATACTTGAGTCCGGCTGTGTTTGACTGGCTGGTGTTCCTTCTTTGTAGCGTCGAATCCAGAGGGCCAATGCTTCGTATTGTCTTGTTGAAGATCTGTGTCACCTAATCACTCGGATTTCAATCACGCCATCCTTTCTGCTGCATTACTAGTCATACGTATCGATCATCAATTTATTGGACCTCTACTTGTGGCAGCTACAACGGTGGTGCCGCAGATCTTCCTGAAGCCAATTCGGAAACTTCTCACAGCAATTCACCACCTGGTTTCGTCGCTACAACGAAGGAACATCAGCCAGTCAACCAGAGCCAGCCTCAAATGTCCAGGAGTACTTCAAATCATTGCAAGACCACCTATCTTTGAAAGAAGATTGTTTTTGCTAACCTGGATTATTTGAAATTACCATATCTGCGTTTGTTTATTCTTTAAATGTTCCAAAATCTACAGGAACTAATAAACTTTGTCGGAATTTGCCTGAGAACTCAATCCCGTCCTATGTAAGGGTCACCAGCAATATCTGAATATCTTTGTCTAAGGCTCTTGACCTTTAGGAAACAACGCACGCCATTCAATTGCAACCAGGGTCTTTGCACTGTCTTAACGTCTTAGGACAATTCGCCGACATATTGCCTTATTCAAATTCATATTAAATTCACGATGCACTAATTAAAGCAATCAAATTTTGCTGTAATAAAATCGTGTGAGAGCTTTCGTTTTTCCAACTATATAAGCACGTGCATTTAAAATGCTTTTCATTGCCACGTTCGAATTCTACTACTAAGCACTACGCGTGTTTCCTGTCTCGCTCCATATTGACTGTTCACCTACGCTGCCTTCTGGACTGGCGTTAAGCTGTACCACATAATCACTTGGATTTGAGTCACGCCAAACCTGTTGCTGAACAATTAGGCATACGAATGGATCATCTATATATTGGAAATCAATGTGAGCCAGCCATCACTGTGTTGCTACATATCTTCAACAAGACAATACGTAGACGTCACGCAGTAACTCACCTTCTGGTTTCGACGCCACAACGTAGGAACACCAACCAGTCAGCCGCAGCCGGCCGCTAATATCAAAGCACTTTTACCCTACCTAGCTTTGAATGAAGATTGCTTTTGCGAAACTGGATTAAGTGAAATTACCTGATTTGTGTTTTGACTAAAGCAGCTTTCATTGTTCCAGTAGAAATCTGTTGGAACTGCCTAACTATGTCGGCATTTGCCGGAAAACGCAATTCTGGCCTAAATTAGGATCACCAGCAAAAACTACAGCTCTTTTTTTTACAGCTCTTAAATTTTTGTAACATCGAACGTCATTTATTTGCATCCAAGATGTTTGCACTGTTTAAACGGCTCACAAGATTTCGCCGATATATTACATAATTGAAATTCATATTCCATTTACAAGGCCCCAAATAAAACAAGCGTAATTTGCCGTTATACAATGGCGTGCGAGCTTTCGTTTTCGAGTTTATGTAAGCACGGAGCATTTACAATTCTTCTCAATAGCACCTTTCACTTCTCCTGCTGAGCACTACGTGTGCGTCACCAAGTCACTCGCATTTCGGTCACGTCTATATTTTTGCTGCATAACTACTCATACGAATCGATCATCAATTTATTGAACTTCTACACCAGCCAGTCAACCAGAGCCCGCCTTAATTTTCTAGGTGTTTTTCAAATAATTACAACACTACCTAATTTTGAAATAAGATTGTATTTGTAAATCTGGATTAATAGAAATTACCTGATCGGCGTTTTGACTCACGCAGACATAATTGTTACAGCTAAAAACTACTGAAACTATATAACTTTGTCGACACATGCCTGACAGCTCAATTCCGGCTTAAATAAGGGTCACCAGCAGTAACTGTATCTATTCATCTACGGCTCCTATCTTTTTTGTAACATCGCACGACATTTATTTGTGTCCGAGGTGTTTGCACTGCTTAAACGTCTCAGAATAATTTGTTGTCATATTGCCTAATCGAAATTTATATTTAATTTATGCGGCACCAATTAAAACTAGCGAAATTTGCCTTTATACAATGGTTTGTGAGCTTTCGTTTCCCAAACTATATAAGCACGGTGCATTTACCATAAGTGTCATTTGCACGTTTGACTTCTACAGCTGAGCACTACGTGTGCTTTCTTTCTCGCGTCATATTGACATGCCGCAGAACTTCAAGAAAACATTTCGGAGCCTCAACACAGCATTTCACCTTCTGGTTTCGACACCGCAAGGAAAGAGCACTAGCTAGCCATCCAGAGCCGGCCTCTAGTGTTTAGGGCTATTTCAAAACACTGCAACACTACCTAACAATGTCGGCATTTGCTGATGAACGCAATTCCGGCCCAAATAGGGTCCACCAGCAGTAACTTTATCTCTTTAAACACGGTCCTTAACTTTTCAGTGGTATCGCACCGCATTTACTTGTGTTTATGGTTTTCGCACTTTTTTAACGGCTCAGACCAATTTGCCGACATATTTCCTGAATGAAATTCATAATTCATTCACGCGACATCAATTAAAACAAGCGAATTACTGTAGGAGGTTTTGTAGTTATTGTAATAGGTTTTGCGGGGTAGCTGTCTATTTAGTAATATTATCCCGTTCCTACATTTCCATGGTGGCTGTTATCAATACCCGCTCTCATGATTAGTCCCTGACCTTTTTCCGAAGGGTGGAGTAAGAAGACTCATCCGTGTTATCAGACATTTATTGAATGTTATTTTGCAATTCATGAATCAATTCACTGTTAATCCAAATAGACCCAGCTCTAGACGGCAACAAAATAATACATTGTCAACACAATTGAATGTCTTATACAAAAGTAGTCACACTAAACACAATTGGCTGAATCGTGATGAATTCATGTAAATGATTGAAAAAGTACAAGGATATTAATCCAGACTGATTAGCAATTTAGTTTAAAGTCACTGATAATTGATGAAAAGAAACAAAATCAATATTGTCACTGATAATTTATGGAGAGCAATCGTGTAAAAGTAGTCATAATAAGCACATTAAATAATTATTCAACTATTTGCTGGGTTCTGAATGTTTAAATTGCATAGATCCATTGAACTATAGAGTCTTGGATAAAGGATTGAGAAACACTTGAAGTTTGGATAAGTAGAATTATAACTAAACTGTTAGTAGTTGTGTACAAATTGGTTAATCTAATGTTTGAACACAGAGATACATAATTCCATTGCATTTTTCCTGCATATTGCGCGCGGGTGTGCATATTTATTAAACAAAACCCTATTAATTACAATTAAATTTGAAATTCAAGTAATCTCAATTACAACTGCTTGAGACTAACAGAGATTGTTGCTAAGATCACAGTTAAGAGAAATATTGTGTAAAAAACAGAATAAGACTATTTGACTTCAAAAACAACTATATTTGTCAAAATTGAACATCTTTGGGTTGTAATGCGGAGCCATGTGTTACAATAAAATGGCTTGCGAACTTTCGTTTTCCAAACCATATATTCACGGTGCATTTACCATGCTTGACATTAGCACCTTTCACTACGTGTGCCAACTGCCACGGTGTTGCCGCAGATCGCCAACAAGACACTTCGGAGCATTTACACAGCAACTCACAAACTGGGTTCCACGACACAACGAAGGAACCCTAGCCAGTCTACCAAATCCGGGAGTAATTCAAAACACTGATGCACAAACTAAATTAAGTGAAGTTTGTTTTTGCGAAACTAGATTAATTGAAATTAACTCATTTGCGTTTTGACTAACGCAGCTTAATTTGTTCCAGTAGAAAATTAATGGAACTAAGTAACTTTGTCGGCATTTGCCGCAGAACTCAATTGAAGGCCTAAATAAGGGTCACCAGCCGTACCTGTATCTCTTTTTCTAAGGCACTAAACTTTTCTGTAACATTGCACGGAATTCACAAGCAGCATGTATGTTTGCATTATTTCAACTTCTCAGAACAATTCTCCGACATATTGCATAAAAGAAATTCATATTTCATTTACGGGCACTATATAAAACAAGCGAAATTTGCCGTTATACAATGGCGTACGATCATTCGTTTTCCAAACTTTATAAGCACGTGCATTTGCCATGCTTGTCATCAGAACGTTTGAATTCTCCGGCTTAGCACTACGTGTGCTTTCTGTCTCGCGTCATATTGACTGTTTACCTACGCTGACTTTAGAACTGCACCATTAGTTATACGAATCGGTCATCTATATATTGGAACTTTACGTGTGCCAGCCACCACGGAGTTGCAGCAGATCTTCAACAACACAATTGGAGCCTTCACACAGCAACTCACGCTCTGGTTTCGACGCCACAACTCAAGACATCCAGCCAGTCATTCAGATCTGACTCAATTGATTAGAGAATTTCAAAACACTGCAACGCTACCTAACTTGTTTTTCGCGAGCCCGGATTAATTGAAATTACCTGATCTGCGTTTTGACTAACGCAGCTTTCAAAACAAGTGGAACTACCGGACTATTTCGGCATTTGCCGAAGAAGTCAATTTTTGCCCAAATAATGACCATTAACAGTAACTATATCTCTTAATCTACGAATGAACTGTTTTGTTACAACGCACGGCATTTACTTTAATTCGGAGATTTTGCACTTTTTTAAAGTCTCAAAATAATTCGCGGATATATTGCCGAAATGAAATTCATATTTATCTTACGCGGCACCAAATAACACAGGTGAAATTTTCCGTTATTGCATAGCGTGCGAGCTATCGATTTACAAATTATATTAGCACTGTGCATTTACCAAGCTTTTCATTAAGGGGTTTGCCCTCTCTAGCTTCGCATTTCTTGTGCTTTCTATCTCGCTTCATATTGACTATTCACCTACTCTGACTACTAGACTTGCGATAATCTATTTCACTTGGTCATTCGGATTTCACTCATGCCAATCTTTTTGCTGCACAACTGGTCATACGAATGGATCATCTAGTTATTGGAACTCTAAGTAAGCCAGCCACGACGGTGTTGCCGCAGACCTCCAACACGACAATTCGGACCCTTTACACAGAAATTTACCCTCTCGTTTTGAGGCCACAAATATGGAACCCGAGCCAGTTAACCAGAGACGGCCTCACTGTAACATAAACTAATTTCGAATTAAGATTTTTTGCCAACCTGCATTAATTAAAATTACCTGATCTGCGATTTGACTAACGCAGCCTTTACAATTCCAATATTGATTGTTCACCTAAAACAAGCGAAATTTTCCGTTATATAATTGCGTGCGAGCTTTCATTTTCAATCTTTGTAAGCACGGTGCATTTACCATGCTTGTCATTAGCACGTTTGACTTCTCTGGCTGAGCACTACGCGTGCTGTCTGTCTCCCGTCATATTGACTGTTTATCTACACTAAATTCTGGACCGGTTTAAAGCTGTTGTTATCTAGTCACTCGGATTTCAGTCACACTAATTGCATTGCCACACAACTAGTCATACAAATCGATCAACTATTTATTGGACCTCTACGTGTGCCAGCCACCACGTGTTGCCGCAAATCTTCAACAAGATAATACGGAGTCTTGACACAGCAACTCAAATCTAGTTATAACGCCAATAGGATAGAACACCAGCCAGTAAACCAGAACCGGCCTGAAGTGTCCAAGAATTCATCAAAGCACTGCAACACTACCTTAATTTGAATGAAGATGGTTTTGCAAACTTGGATTAACTGAAATTGCCTGATCTTCGTTTTGACTAACACATCTTTATTTGTTCCAGTAGAAATTAACTGGAACTACATAACTTTATCGGCATTTATCGGAGAACACAATTCCACCCCAAATAAAGCTCACTGGCATTAACTGTATCGCTTTAATTACGTTTCGAAAATTTTTTGTAACATTGCACGGCATTTCCTTGAATCCGGGTGGATTGCACTGTTTTAACGGCTCAGAAAAATTCGCCGAAATATTGAATAAATGAAATTCATATTACATTTGCGCGGCATCAATTAGAACAAGCGAAAGCTGCCGTAATATAATGGCGTGCAAGCTTTCCTTTTTCAAACTATATAAGCGCGGTGCATTTACCTTGCTTTTCATTAGCACGTTTCACTTCTCCTGCTAAGCACTACGTGTGCTTTCTGTCTTCTGTAATATTGAATGACTAACTACGCTGACCTCTGGACTGGCTTTAAGCTGTGTCACCAATTCACTAGGATTTCAGTCACGCCAATCTTGTTGCCACACAAATAATCATACGAAACGATCCTTTATATATTGGTCCTCAACGTGTTCCAGCCACCACGGTGTTGTCGTAGATCTTCAACAAGACAATTCGAAGCCTTCATACATCAACTCAACCTCTAGCTCTGACGCCACAACCACAAAACACCAGTCAGTCAACCAGACTTGGCCACATGTGTCTAGGAATATATTCTGGACTGGCATTAAGCTGTGTCACCTAGTCACTAGGACTTCAGTCACGACAAACTTTTTTTCACACAACTAGTCATGAGAAAAGATCATCGAAACTCTTCATCTGTCAGCTACCACGATATTGCCGCACATCTTTAACAAGACACTACGGAGCCTTCACACAGCAACACATTCATTGGTTTTGACACCACAACGAAAGAACACCAGCCACTCAACCAGAGCCGGCCTCAAGTTTCTAGATGTACTTTAAAGCACTGCAATACTACCTTACTTTGAATGAAATTTCGCTTTGCAAAACTAAATTAATATAAATTACCTTATCGGCGTTTTGACTAACGCTGCTTTCATTGTTCCAGCAGAAAACTACAGGAACTACGTAATGTTATTGGCATTTATCGGAGAACCAATTCAAGCCCATATGAGGCTCACCATCATTAACTCTATCGCTTTAATTACGTATCTCAAATTTTTTGTAACATCCCACGGCATTTGCATGCATCCCGGCCGTTTGCACAGTTTTAAGGGTTCATAACAATTTGCTGACGTATTGCCTCAATGAAATTCGTAATTCCCCTACACGGCACCAATTAAATTAATCGAAATTTACCGTTATAAATGGCGTGCGAGATTTTCTTTTTCAAACAATATAAGAACGGTGTATTCACCATGCATCTATTTATCACGTTGGACTTCTCCACCTGAGCACTACGTGTGCTGTCTGTCTCGCGTCACCTAGTCAGTCGGACTTCAGTTACGCCAATCTTGTTACCACACAACTAGTCAACCGAAACGATTATCTATTTATTGGACCTTTACCTGTGCCAGTTTCCACGGTGTTGCCGCAGATCGTCAACAAGATAATACGGAGCCTTCACACAGCAACTGAACCTCTGGTTTAGACGCCACTACGAAAGCACACAAGCCCGTCAACCACAACCGACCTCAAGTGCCTAGGATTAATTCAAAACACCGCAACACTACCTAACTTTGAATGAAGATGGTTTTTGCGAACCTGGACTAAATTAAATTACCTTTTCTGCGTATTGCCAAACGCAGCTCTCATTGTTCCAGGAGTAAACTACTGGAACTACCTAGCATTGACGGCTTTCATCGCAGAACGGAATTCCGACCCAAATAAGGGTCACCAGCAGTAATTGTATCTCCTTGTCTACGCCTCTTAACTTTACTGTAACGTCTGAAAGCATTTACTTGCATCCGGTTTGTTTGTATTGTTTTAACGCCTCAGAATAATTCACCGACATATTGAGTAAATGAAATTTCTATATCATTTACGCGGCACCAATTAAAATGAGCGAAATCTCCCGTTATAAAATGGCTTCCGAAATTTCTTTTTCCAAATTATATATGCACGGTTATTTACCTTGCTTGTCCTTAGCACGTTTGACTTCAACTGCTGAGCACTATGTGTGCTTTCTGTCTCGCGTGGTATTGACTGTTTACCTACGCTAACTTCTGGACTGAGGCTAAGCTGTGTCAACTTGTCACTCGGATTTCAGTCACGCAAATCTTGTTGCTGCACAAATAGTCATACGAATCGATCATCTATTTATTGGATCTCTACGTGTGCTAGCTACCACGGTGTGGTCGCAGATCTTCAACAAGACAAATCGGAGCAGTCACACAGCACCTCACCCTGTGATTTCGACGCTACTACGAATGAACACAAGCTACTCAACCATAGCCGGCGTCAAATGTCTAGAGTTACATTAAAACACTGCAACACCAACTTACTTTAAATGATGATTGTTTTTCAAACCTGGATTAATTACCTGATCTGCGTATTATATTACGCGGCTTCCATTATTCCAGCCGAAATCTAATGGAACTACATAACTTTCACCGCATTTATCTCAGAAGGCAATTACGGTCCAAATTAGGGTCACTAGAAGTAATTGTATCTCCTACTCCACACCCCTTAACTTTAAGTAACATCTCAAGACATTTACTTGCCTCCGGTTTGTTTGCATTGTTTAAATGGCTCAGAACAATTCGCCGAAATATTGACTAAATGAAATTTATGTACCATTAACGCGACACCAATTAAAAGGATCCAAATCTGCAGTTATAAAATGGCGTGCGACCTTTCGTTTGCCAGACAATATAACTACCGTGCATTTACCATGCATGTCATTAACATGTTTGGCTTTTCCTGCTGAGCACTTCGTGTGCTTTCTCTCTCGCGTCATATTGACAGTTTACCTACGCTAACTAATGGACTGACGTTAAGCTCTGTCACCTAATCAATATAATTTCAGTCACGCCAATCTTATTGCCACACAACTAGTCATACGAATCGGTCATCTATTTATTGAACCTCTAAGTGTGCCAGCCACCATGGAGTTGTCGCAAATGGTCAAAAAGACAATTCGTAACCTTCACACTGCAACTCAACCTGTAATTTTGACCCCACAAGGAAAGTACGGCCGCCAGTCAACCAAAACCGGCCTGAAATGCCTAAGAGTTCATCACAGCACTGTAACACTACCTAACTTTGAATTAAGACTGTTTTTGGGCACCTGGATTAATTGAAATTGCCTGATCTGCGTTTTGACAAACACGTCTTTCATTGTTTCAGTAGAAAACAACAGGAACTACGTAACTTTATTGGAATTTATCGCAAAAGGTAATTCCGGACCATATAAGTTTCATCAGCAGTAAATATATCTCTTTATCAACGCCTCTTAAACATTTGGTAACATCACACGGCATTTATTTGAATCCGGTGTGTTTGCACTGTTATAACGGCTCAAAACAATTCGCCAAAATATTGCCCAAATGAAATTCATAATTCATTTACGCATGTAGAGGCCCTTTGATCACCACTACAAGAGAGCCTCTGAGATACCAGGCCCGGATAATCCATATATGCGGTATGATCATCTAATTTGGAACACCTAAGTTACTCTGAACTATCTTTTAAATTACATTCCTTAAGTCCACTGACTAATTGCTCTGTATCTTCAATAATTAATAAACCAGCCATAATATTATAATAAGATTTTTGCAATTTATATATTATAAAAATAAGTGTGCTTACCCAAATACGCTGATATCAACAGATGACAGAACGATACGGTGGTGACCATGAAAACAAATATCCACATTATTTACCTGAAGCAAATTTGAGACCCTTCCCAATAATGTGTAATAAGAACGATAATCGAATGTAAATTTCAATATTTTATTAGAAATGAGTACTCATATAGAACCATGCAGTATGCCGCTTGTGCAACTCAGCAACTCAGATAAAACTCTCTCATATACATTCACCAAGGTAAGTCAAAAACTTCAACAATATGAAAGAGGAACTTCCAAAAAATTTACAATATTTTTTACGATAACCTTAAAAGTACAAAAATAAAGTTTGATTTATTTTTATATGAAGAGTTAATTGAGGTCCAATAATTTAATTAACCTCTCCATCCACCTTCATGCTTAAGATATTTAACCATACACTATAAAGTCCTCATTCTTTGGTTTCTTGATGATTCTTGCAGTATTAGTTTAAACATGTTTTGCTTGTACTTCACTAAGTTTCACTGTCATATTGCATTGTTCTCTGTCCTCAGTCGTCTTGGATATAATCTTTACTTCTTTCCCACATTTATTTGGCTCTTCCATTTTCTCACACATTTTCGAGTCATATCACGCCTCAGCTTATTGATACTTCGATGGATGCCGTTCCTCAATCTCCTCCTCCCTCTTTGATGAATGGAACAATCCAGTGCTACACACTCTATGGTGCTATGTACTTCTATAAATGCATTTTTATCAGTCATATGATTGACTTTAAATGGCTCTTATAGAACGAAGTCAGACAATTCTGTCCATTCTCGTTAGTTTTATATACATGAGATGCCAGGTTTAAATCTGAAGATACATAGCATTTAGATCTTAGACTTATTGTTTTGGTTGGAGCTAAACGATACAATTTATCCCTCAATGCTCCAACAAACCAATTTACTGAACTAGAGGCCCAAACGAGACAATTTGAGCTTCTATTAGAAGATCACCAGGTAATCTCAATGGCTCTCTATAAACAAGTTCTGCTATGGATGTTCCTAACTGATCTCTGTACCTGTTTTGCATTCCCAACAAAACTATGGGCAAATCTTGTATCCAACTGAATCAGCCAGTGTAGCGTAATTCGGCCTTCAGCTCTCTGTGCAGTCTCTCAATCATCCCATTAGCTCTGAGATTATAAGTACATGTGTGTCTTACTTCTTTCCACATTGTATTCAATGATCTGAAAAATAGTTCAAAAATAAACTGACTACCTCGATCAGTAGTTACACTTACCGGTACACCATATCGCGACACCCTTTTATGCAAGAACATAAGTAAGATTTCTTGAGCTGTCCTGTCTTTCAGGATTGCTTCCTCAAACTGACGTTTGAAACGATCAACCATCGTGAGTAAATACTTCTAGCTAGAAATTTCGGGCATTTCTACTATATCAATATGTACATGCAAGAAACGACCCGCTGGTATACCAATCGTTTTAATTTCAGTTTTAGTATAACGTCAAACTTTACAAGTTTGACACCGGGCACTGTCCTTACCCAAGGTCTTATATCTTTCGACATCTTAGGCCATACATATCTATCAGTAGCCATTCTGATAGTTGCCTTGATAGATGGATGATTAAATTCATACAGCTGTTGAATTACCTTATACCTTAATTCTAACGGTCCATACGGTCTAGGTTGGCTCCAGGAGATTTCACATAGTAACCATTTATCTCCAATCTTCCTGCGTTTATATGTTGAATTCTTTGCAAACACAGCTACTAAAGGATCAAGACCCAGAAGTCCAGCTAAACCTGGAATAAAACGACGATAATAGCTAATCATTCCCAGAAATCTGCGCAATTGACGTACAGTTCTGGGTTCTGGCACATCCTTGATTGCTTGTACCTTATCTTCCAAAGATTTGATTCCATCATTAGAAATGGTGTGTCAAAAAAATTGTATAGTAGAGCAACCTACCCAGCTCTTTACTGACTTTATTACCATTCCATAATGTTCCAGCTTAGACAAAACGACGTCCAAATGCTCCCGGTGTTCATCCCTCGATTGCCTTTATATAATGATATCATCTATATACACACTAACGTCCTCCGTCAGACGCTGGTACGTCTGAATTACATACTTCAAACCAAAAGGCATACATAAGAATTCCTGCGATCGTCCTCCAGGAAATCGCACTGTGGTGAGCGGTATAGATTTTGCCTCTATGAGCACTTGATAGTACGCTTTCTGCAGATCTAAAGTTGTATAAAACTCATACCCCATTATATCCCTGAGCAAAGTACTCTGGTTCGGTAGAGGGTACGTATGGCCTTTCGTTACCAATTTCAATACACGATAGTTACCACAAGCTCATCATTGACCTGGTTCAGGTTTCGGAACAACCATTATTCGAGCTGCAAAATTGGAATTTGAATGCCTACGAATTCCTTTTTCTCTCAATCCCTTAAATTCCTCAATAGAAACCTGCCGCTTATGTTTTACTAACGTTGAGCCTTCGGTGAGTAGAATAGTGGTTCTACCTAATTGATTTGGTGGTCTATGCCTGTCTTTAAACCATTTCGCTTAGCATTGAATGGTAGAAACACGGCCAGGTGTCACTCGATGACATCCACCAAGTCATCTGCGATGACGGGTCTGGGTAGTCTCATTGATCTAACTACTAAGCTCCCAGTCTCAGCCTAAGTCACTATTCCAGTGCGTTGTCCAATGGTCGTAGATTAAGGATCTAAAACGTGATTAAAATGGATAAAAAATCCATCCCAATGATGTTATTCTTTATATCAGCGTCCAGAAATTTCCACATAAATAGCGATTTCTATTCCAATGTCACTGACAATTCTTTAACTCCCTTAACCCCTATTGGACTTCCATTAGCAGCCCATAGTTGATACTCGAATGTGAGGCTATCAATTTCCACCACATCTGATCGAACTATGCTCACCTCCGCACACATCTCTATTAAGAGGTTTAACCCGCTAATTTTATCTGGTATAACGGACTTATTATTGCTATAACCAGCAATATCTCTGAGATTGCCTTCCAGCCGAAATCTAACAGTTTTACATCTCTCTGAGAGATGTCTGAGTGGCTACTGCAGGTGTGAATCTGCTGTTACTGGCTACAGCTTAGATTCCTTCTGACGATACACTTTGTCCAACCCTTTGAGCTTCTTTTCCTCTCTAGTTCCAATGTATCATAGACATCCAAAGTGGCTTTTAATCTAGCAGGCAATTCTGATACAAATATACTGTTTATAACTTCCTCAGATATATCAATCCCGATGGATTTTAAAATAAGTTTGTCATAAAATTTAGATGGGAGTTGATTTCCCATCTTTACTTGACGTAACAAGTCAGACAACCGTTCAGTCCTCTCGGTTTGATATCGTCCATGAAGTTCTACGAACAGAAGTTCAAATGCATTTAGACGTTCCTTCTCAGAAACAAATTTCCTGAGTCTAAATAGATTCGTTTTTAAAGGCTCAGGCAAACACCACCAGGCTGAGGCAAACCTTTCTATAGGGTCGGTCATTCTTTCTAGTTTAAAATAAAATTTTGCTGCATCGATCCATTCAGAATGGTTGTCTGGTCTGTACATGGTGAGTTTAACATTGCTATCCATAGAATTGCTGCAAAAGCGACCGTCTGCATCACATTCTTCCGCATAGAGGATCCTGGCGCGGTTGCCATTTTTTGTAGAGGCCCTTTGGTCACCACCATAAAAATAGCCTCCGAGATGCCAGGCCCGGATAATCCATATATGTGGTATGATCATCGAATTTTGAACACTAAAGTTAATCTGAACTATATTTTAAACTACATTCCATAAGTTCACTGGCTAATTACACTATATCCTCAATATTTAATAAACCAGCGATAATATTAGAATAAGATTTCTTGCAATTTGTATATTATAACAGTAAGTGTGCTCACTCAAATACGCTGATATCAACAGATGACAGAACGATACGGTGGTGACCATTGAAACAAATATCCACGCCAATTACCTGAAGCAAATTTGATATCCTTCACAATAATTTGATTTAAGAACGATAGATGAATATAAATTTCAATATTCTATTAGCAACGCGTACTGAGATAGAACCACGCAGTATACCTTTTGTTCAACTTAGCTACTCAGATAAAACTCTCCTATAAACATTCACCAAGACAAGTAAGAAACTTGTACAATATGAATAAAGACACTTCGAAAAATTTAAAATTTTTAAAAGCACAATAATTTTTACGAAACCAGCGATAAAATTTAATGTCCAAAAATATAATTTGATTTATTTTTATAAAAGGTGTTACTTTATGTCCAATAATATAATTAACTTCAACACGCGTCACCAATTAAAGAAATGCAAAATTTGCAATTACAAAATGGGGTGCGAGCTTTTCTTTTCCAAATTATACATAAGAACGGTGTATTTAACATTCCTGTCATTAGCACGTGTGAATATATCCTGCTGAGTACTACGTGTACTTTCTGTCCGGCATTATATTGACCGTTTACTTACGCTGAATTCTAGACTGCCTTTAAGCTATGTCACTTAGTCACTCTGATTTCAGTCACGCCAATCTTGTTTCAGCACAACTAGTCATACTAAATGATCATCAATTTGTTGGACCTCTCCGTATGCCACCCACCCTGGTGTTGCCACAGATCACCAACAAGACACTTGGGATCCTTCACACAGCAACTCCACCTCCAGTTTCGACTCCATTAGGAAAGAACAATAGATAGTCAAACAGAACCGGCCTCAAATGTATAGGGGTAATTCAATACAAGTCAACGCTACCTAACATCCAATGACGATTGTTTATGCAAACCCGGATTATTTAAAATGAACTGGACTCCATTTAAACTAATGCAACTTACATAGTTCCAGTAGAAAACAACCGGAATTATGTAACTATGTCGGCATTTATCACAGAACGAATTTCCCGCCTAAATAAGAGTCACCTATATTAACTGTTTCTCTTTCTGTACTGCTCGTAATTTTTCTGTAACAAAGCACGGTATTTACATGTATCCGGGATGTTTGCACTGTTTAAACGTCTCAGAACAATTCGCCGAAATATTGCCTAAATGAAATTCATATTTAATTTACGCGGCACCAATTTAAACAAGCAAAATTTGCCATTATGCAATGACGTGCAAGCTTAAGTTTTCCAAATTATATAAGCACGCTGCATTTGCCATGCTTGTCATTAGCACGTTTGACTTCTCCTGTTCAGCACTACGTGTGCTTCTGGACTGGCATTAAGCTGCGTCACCTATTCACTAAAATTTCTTTCACACCAATATTATTGCAGCCTAACTAGTAATACGAATCGGTCATATATGTTTTTGGAACTCTACGTGTGCCAGCCGCCAAGGTGTTGCTGCAGATCTCCAAAAAGACAATTCGGAGCCTTCACACATCAGCTCAAACTCTTGTTTCGACGCCACGACGACAGAACACGAGCCAGTAAACTAGAACCGGCCTGCAGTGTCTCGAAGATTATCAAAGCACTTCAAAACTACCTTAGTTTGAATACAGCTTGTCCTTACAAACATGGATGAACTGAAATTGCCTGATCTGCGTTTTAAAACACGTCTTTCATTGTTCCCGTACAATTCTACTGGAACTACTTAACTTTTCGGCATTTATTGCAGAACGCAATTCCGGCCCAAATAAGATTCACCAACATTAACTGTGTTTCTTAATCTACATATCTTAAATTTTATGTACCATAGCACGTCATTTACTTGCAGCCGGGATATTTCCAATGTTTTAAAGGGCTCAGGGCAATTCGCCGACAATTCGCCAAAATGAAATTCATCATTTTTGTATGTGACGCTAATTAAAACAAGCGAAATTACCCATTATAAAATCGCATGCGAGCATTTGTTTTCCAAATTATATAAGCACGGTGTATTTACCAAGCTTGTAACTGGCACTGTCGACTTCTCGTACTAGGCACACGTATGCTCTCGGTCTCCCATCACATTGACTGCTAACCTACGCTGACGTTTGGACTGGACTTAAGTTGTGTCACCTAGTCACTCGGATTTCAAACATACCAATCTTGTTGTTGTACAAATAGTCATACGAATCGATCATCTATTTATTGGACCTCTACGTGTGCCAGCCACCACGGTGTTGTCGCAGATCTTCAACGACACAATTCGGAGCCTTCACACAGCAACTCACACTCTGGTTTCGACGACACAACGAAAAAAACAGCCATTCAACCAGAGCTGGCCTTAAGTGTCTAGGTGTAATTCAAAACACTGCAACAATACCTAGCTTTGAAATAAGATTATTTTTGCAAACCTGTCCTAATGATATTACCTGATCTGCGTATTGACTAACGCAGCTTTTATTGTTACAGTATAAAATTAGTATAACTACATAACTTTTTCGTCGTTTCTCATAGAAAGCATTTGTGGCCCAACCATGGGTCACCAGCGTTAACAGTATTTAATTGTCTAGGCCTATTAACCTTTTTGTAAGATATCACGGCATTTACTTGAATCAGTTTTGTTTGCATTGTTTCCACGGCTCAGAACAATTCGCCGACATATTGACTAAATGAAATATATACATCATTCACGCGGCAATAATTAAAAGGAACGAAATCTGCCGTTATAAAATGGCGTGCCAGCTTTCGATTTCTAAACTATATATGCAGGGTGCATTTACCATGTCTGTCATTAGCACGCTAGATTTCTGCTCATCACAACGTGTGCTTTCTGCTTTCGGCATTTATCGCAGAACGCATTTCCGGCCTAAATAAGGGTCATCACAGTAACTGTATCTCTTTATCTAGGGCTCGTTATATTTTGTGTAACAAGACACGGCATTTACTTTTGTTTGGGGTGTTTGGACTGTTTTAACGGCTCAGAAAATTTCACCTTCATATCGTCTTAATGAAATTCATATTTTATTTAAGAAGCACCAATATATAGAAGCAAAATTTGCCGTTAGAAAATGACGTGCGAGATTTAATTTTCTAAAGTTTATAAGCAAGATGCATTCATCATGCTTTTCGTTAGCACGTTTCACTCATCCTGCTGAGCCCTATGTGCGTTTTGTGTGTCGCGTTATATTGACAGTTTACCTACGCTAACTTTTGGCCTGGCGTTAAGCTTTGTCGCCAATCATTTGAATTTAAGTCACTCCAATCTTTTTGCTGTACAAGCAATCATTGGAAACGACCTTCTATTTATTGGACCTCTACGTTTACCAACCACCACTGTGTTGCAGCAGATCTTCAACAGAACAATTCGCGAACTGCACACAGCAACACACACTCTGGTTTCGACGCCACAAAGAAAGAACACCGGCCAGTCAACCAGAGCTAGCCTCAAGTGTCTTGATGTAATTCAAAACACTGCAACACTAACTAACTTTGAATAAAGATTGTTTTTGTGAACCTTGATTATTTGACATCACCTGATCTGAGTTTTGACTATTGCAGCTTTCATTGTTCCAGTATAAAACTACTATAACTAAATAACTTTATGGGCATTTATTGCAGAACGCGATTCCGGCCCAAATAATGGTCACCTGCCGTAACTGTATCTATTTATTTACGTCTCTTTAATTTTTGTAACATGACACAGCACTTACTTGCATCCGGTTGGTCCAATATATAAAAATTTGAAGTTAATTTGGACAACATGTCTGCAAATTAATCTGAGCCGTTACAAAAATTTTAACAATTGGATATCATCGGAAAATGTCTTCAGTACATAACGTATGTGGATGATATTTTCCTTGTCCTTAAAACTGCCTCGTGAAGTGTCTAGAATTACTTCTAGATACTTGAAGTACGCTCTAGTTGATTGTCTGGTGTTGCTTCGTTCGGATGCACCGGGTTAAGTAGAGTTGTCGAAACCAAAAAGGTTAGTTGCTGTTAGATGACTCACAATTGTCTTGTTTAAGATCTGTGGTAACATAGTGGTGGCTTGCACACGTAGAAATCCGATTAATAGATAATCTATTACGTATTAATTGTTGTACAGCAACAAGAAGATTGGCGTGACTGAAGTGCAAGTGACTATGTGACACAGTGTGATAAACTCAAGCCCAGAAGTCAGTGTAGTTAAAGTCAAGTAGAGAGTGCAAGAGCAATCACCTAGAGTACACAGGGTGGAAATGTCAAGTGTGTGAAAATGCATGGTGAATGCACCGTGCTTATATACTTGTGCAGGCACAAGATCACACGCAATTGGTTAATGGAAAATTTCGCTAATTTTAATTTGTACCACATAATTAACTTTGAAATTGATTTTGGCAATATGTCAGCGAAGTAATCTGAGCCATTACATCACTTTCCCCTCCGAAAAAATAAAATAAATTCCTCTCAATGAAGCAAATGGTTATTATTCTTCCTATATCTAATAAAAATTACAGTAAATGCTGGGTTGGTGCATGTTTGTGATTACTAAACAGATTGTTAGCTGTAGTGGCCGGTAACTGCGTGAAGATAAATAGAGTATTGTGAAGGTTTTGAGAGCCGCAGCATGAAAATTGAAAATTTAATCGCCACTGAAGTTGCCAGATTTAAGTTGAAGCCCGAACAGGCTGGATAACCGTCAGTGCGTTCAAACACCACTAAAGGAGCTAGTGTATGTTCGACGTTTTGGTCATGATATTCGTAGTGTAGGCACTGTGCAGCTAAAGTTTAGATATGCAATGAAAGTGGCCTGTACCATAATATGAAACCGATGACTACTTAGTTTTGTTTACAATAGGTGTTACATTTAAGCAGCTTGCCATACCATAGTAAGCAGTGTGAGCCCAGGTGTGAACCATACGTTAAAAAATACAAAGTAAAACAACATTAAAACCAATTGTAAGGACAAATGTGTAATCGAACATTATCGCAGAGGTGGCGTAATACCAATGAACTGTTCAAAAATGCCTCACAATTGTTAGCTAGGTGCAGTTGGTTACACCACGTGAGACAAGAGAGTTTGAGAAAGGTACTGAAGCATGTGGATCCGTAGAGATTACTTCGCTTGAAATTGGACGCAAATGGTGCGCAAAAGGTAAACATTTGCTACATAGAATAACGAAAAATTAATGCAAAATTACTATCAATTATACGACATGCGAAGTAATCTATTGTTCGGTTGAGATTGTAGACAGGTAGAGCCTGAGACGTGTGCGCCAAGATCAGGCGGTTTGTTAAACGATTTTAACCTGTTTATGCTTACCGATTTAGATGTCGCACCTTGTATGATAATAAAGTAGTTCGGCTGTCTGGGCAAAACCAGGTGAGGACCGCGATAATTTGGTTGCAGTGGTGCAACAGCAGCTGTAGAACTGCGGATGATAAAAGACTGGACGAGCAATATGTTTCAGCCGCTGTTCATAATTGTCACCGTGATTTATTTAATTTAACGTTGAATCGTCGTCAGATGAACTGTCGATGCGGACGACGGCTAGGCGTGAAGTAGTTGGAAAATGTTGTAACTTAGATTATGTTTTTCTGGCTAATAGCACACTCGGAGTCCCATCGTTTGTCGTTTTGCCAAAATCTATGATTCCAGAAACGATCTGTATGAAGTTTGACTGTCACCTTGCTTCCGGGGTGTGAAATTGAGTGAATGGAGTCGAAAACCTTTTTCTGTAGGCTAGTCGACATAACTGGCTTGTTTGGCTGCGTGCCAGTGAAGTCAACAATAGGTAAACCTTCGCAGAGTTGGTATACGTACTTAGTGGGTTTTCGAATGTTGTGTTCACCCAAATTGGTTGGGCCCTGCACGCGGATTTCCTCGGTATTTATTATCAGTCTATCATCCAGACGAGACTTTATTATGCCTAATTCTGCAGTCAAATTGCTAACTGTGCAGTGAGTCCTTGAATCAACGTTATTAATCCATCAGAAGCCATTTTTAAAGGTACCACGCATGCTTAATTTTTACTCAAGTATATATAGTATTTAGCTCGCATGACCAGCATCAGTTAGTAAAACAAATTTAGAAATATTAATTATGTTATGCTCACTTCAGCTCAAAGTCTGCTTCCACCATTTTACCGACTGCTTCATCCTTATACGGGCGCTTCTGCTAGGACTTTCTTTTGAATTAATGCCAGCCTTAGATAGGACACTTTGTAAATTCTTTGTCTCAAATGGGGCTATTGCTACATCTTTCCCCCTCCTGAGGAATCGGCATAGTCTTCCTGCTTAAACGATCAAGTGCGAGAGCTCGTGGTCCATCGGGCATGCTAACAATAACTTTATTGTGCTCTGAGTCCACCCTGTCCACGCGATATGGCACATCATTGACAGTCTGCAGTGCAATGAGCTCTACCTACGCGACCATGACATTGTCGACGACCTTTAGGCGACTGCGTTTAGGTTGCCTTGCGCAGCCTTGTCGCCGTGTGACGCCAACATATTCAGTTAACTGTTTTAGTTGCTCTTGAATATCCGCTATGGTGCAGCGCTCATGGGATCCTTGGATTACAGGTTCACCTGGCAGTCTAATATGCCCTCCATAGACCATGGTTGTTGGAGCGAATCCTGTAGCTGTTGATATTGTAAAGAGCATGGCCCGCTCCACCAAATGTAATTCGCTTCTTCAAATTCACGGGCTCTCGCGGTACCAACATCGCAGTACCAATTTCATCGGTTGGTGTGCACGCTCAGCCGTCGCGTTGGTCTGCGGGTGATAAGTGGCTGTATAAGAATTCTTTGTGTCAAGGTCTTCGCACCACTGATTAAATTCACTCGACTCAAAATGTGCCACTTGGTCGGTAACAATAACTTGTGGTGCATCAAATCGACTGAGCTATCGCTCTTCTAAGCACGTTATAATTTTGTCAGTTGTGATCTGCATCAGTGGTACAAACTCGATACATCGGGTAAACTTATCGACCATGGAAAACACATAGGACACCCCGCCGCGAGCTACCGGCAGTGGACCTACCAGGTCGATATGCCGAAACTCGTTCCGTGTAGTGGCATTGAATGCGATCGGAGTGACGTTTTCTGTTTAATGTGGCTTAAAAGGTTGGTATGTGGTGCACTGTTGACAATAGCTACGAATTTCTTTAGACATGCCAGGCCAATACAATCGTGACTGCAATGTCTCAATGAGTTGCCCGGCGCCGGGTTGTCCCAAAGTTACATGCTAAATGTCATCAATTCTGTTCTTAAATATTCTGGTATAAACCATTGCAATTTGTATCCATCTTTTCGCACCAACAGGCCGGTTTGTAGGCTCAAAGATTTATATGGTGCGGACACCACTGTGCCGTTTTTTAACTGATTGATTATTTCCTGGCATGTGGCATCCTTTGCTTGTACTTCAGAGATTTTTTTAAGTGGCGAAACACGCACAGTGGAAATTCTGCTGAGCGCATTGGCTGCCGCATTCTCGATCCTGGCTCTATGATGAGTTAATACATCGTATTCCTCCAGCTCTTAAATGGCTCGATGTACTCGCTTCATCTCAATAATCAGTGGTCTCTAATGTACCAGTGCTTTGTGGTCGGTAAAGAAGTCAATGTGTTCCCCGATGACAAAATACGTAAACTTCCATAGTGCCCATTGTACAACAAGGAAGTCCTTTTCTGTGATGGTATAGTTCTGTTCCGCCTTAGTGAGTGTGCGGCTTATATATTGCTCAGGACGTACGTCAGCTTGAACACCACTCCTATCTCATTATCTGACACGTCTGTAACAATTGATATATTACCTACAGTGAAAGACAAAATAGTTGCGTCTATTAATTTCTCCTTGCATAGCATAAACGCTTTTTGAATCTCCTCCGCTCAACCAAACATTACCTTGACACTTGTTAACTTAGACAAGGGTCGCTGCGTAACCACCATCCTTGCGAGATAAGGTCTATATAAATTCACCATACCAATAAACCGGTGCAATTGTTTTCTAGTAGTAAGCACCGGATAATCCTTGATAGGCTGAACAGTCCAATCTAATAAGACACGAAAGATTCCATCAGTCTTTGGAACACTTTCGGTGCGTTTAGAGACCAAATGGTACACGGGTAAATTGGAAATGACCTTGGTATACCTGCACCGCCAACTTCCATCGGTCTTCGGGCCGCACGCCTATTTGCGACAATCTTTGTTTAAGATCAAGCACGGAAAACCATTTGCCTCCCGCTAGTTGTACGAACATATCACCAGAGCCGGAATGGGGTACGGGTCAGGCTTAGTAACCGAGTTTAATTGCCGGAAATAAGCCGCCGCATGGAGTGAACCATCCTTTTTCGTGACTTAAACCATTGGGGCTCAAAAAACAGATAAAGAGGGTTCAAGAATGCCGGTTTCTATTATTTCTTTGGTTGCTCGAGTCGCTGCTGCTAATTTCTTTGGAGAAATACCATATACTTTTGTTTGTCATCGTAACCAAACTTTTAAGATCCTGAAATTTTATTCCAGGCCTCCCAGGGCGCTGGATATTGCATTGGTAGGATCCAGCAGCATAAACCCAATGGCCTTATGTGGTTGCAACCCGGGTAAAGTCTCAGTTAGCTTGGAGAACGACCGTATGATTCGTGCCATGGTATCAACGGACATCTCACCCAGTAATGGTTTGAGACTGTATAATTCTGAAAACACATCGTGTGGCCTGGCTCCTAAGTGATACACCACACGCCTTTTGTATTCCTTATTCGTGAGGTCGCACAGAAATTCCAATTGAACTGGTACTGTCCGGTCAACTTATTCTTAGACAGCCACGCGCAAAATAGGTGATTATAAAGTAAATTCTTGTGCTTGAACTGATGCTTCAAATATTTCGAACCGCAACTGCGGCCTTTCCACATCGACGGGTGTACTCAAAGGCTTAAATTCTGATGGCAATCAAAAAAACTCTTCGATTTGGCTGAAAACGGCGGCAAATTTATTTTTTTATACCTCTACGGCACGGTCGCCATTGTTGTGTCCACCTATATTGGTTGAGTGGTTCACGCGGATTCCCTCGATATGTATTATCAATGTATCAATCAGGCGAAACTCAATTATGCCTAATTCTGCAGTCAAATTGCAGTCTGTGCAGTCAGTCCTTGAATCAACGTTTCTAACCCATCAGAAATCTTTTGTAATGTTACCCCACATGCTTTATTTTTGCTCAAGTATATATAGTAATAAAACAAATTTACAATTATTAATTATTATATGTACACTTTAGCTCGAAGTCTGCTTCCATCATTGTGCTGACAGCTTCATCCTTATACTGGCGCTTCTGTAAAAACTTTCTGTTGAATTAATGCCAGTCCTAGATGGGACCCTTTGTGCGTTCTTTGTCTCAAAAGTGGCTATTTCTACATCAAGCTACTGATAATTAAATGTGAGTGTCACCGCGCAGATCGATTTGCAGGACGGATAGTGTTTGTGCAGGTTCACTGAGAATGGCCAGGGCGAATGTGGTTGAAGCGAGATGTCTGGCCCTTGACAAGAAAGAGGCGGAATTGCCATTCGTTCAGACGTGACAGCTGTCTTTCCACTCTGACAGGGCTCTTTGCGACAGTTGAAATCGCGTTTCGTAGTACGCTAACTAGTGGTGCATTATCTGTGAAAACAACAAATCCGCTGTTGCCAATGATGCAGATTAAGTGATGCACCGCGTCGTGGATGGCGAGCTCTTGACGAAAAGTGTCGTATCTGGTATCTACTTGTTGGTGAGTACGCGAGCAAAATATGATATCCTTCCAAACTCCGTCGATCTTTTACTCCGACGTGACCCCAGTAGCGAACTCAGAAGCATCTCTCGTTGAAAATATGGATGCGTCAGCATTGTGGCATTTGCTAACTAGTTGATAGCGAATCGAATTAAATCCTTCTTCAGATGACCCAGAGATGACAGAGATCTTGTTAACTCCTTTTCGATTCCGCAGGTGCCTCAACAATGGATAAAGTTGTCTTGATAGGGTGGGAATGAACTTGCGATAGCAGTTAAGGACGCCAAAAATTTTCTGCAGCTCACTTACAGTTTTTGGTTGAATTTGCCTTTGATGGCAAAGGTTGAATACATTGTGGCGTAATACAATGCCCTATAAAATCCACGGATGTAGCTGAAATCTGCGTCTTGTCATAGTTGATCTTGAGTTCGTGATCGGATAAGTATGTGAGGACATTTCGAAAATGCTTGGCATGAGATTCTAGGTCTGGACTGAAGACCACTGTCGTCAAGATATGTCATACAGTAAGCGATGTTCTCTCGAAGTATGCTATCCATGAATCTTTGAATTGACTGAGTAGCACACACGTGACTAAAACGCATGTGGAGGCATTCGAAAAGGCCAAATGGAGTGATGACCGCAGTCTTTTCAGTATCTTCTTGTGCTACCTGGATGTGATGTTAGGCTTGTCTGATATCAAACACTGAGAATTAATTGCAACCGATGAGTTTTTTAAATAATGGGTTAATATTGAGTATTGGATATGCATCGGATTTGGTCACTGAATTTAGCATGCGATAATCTCCCCAGGATCTGTACGATCCGTTTGATTTGGAGACTAAGTGTAGTTTCGACGCCAATGAACTTTTCGATGATGTGATGATTCCCTCTTTCAATATTTTGGCCAGCTTTCAGCTTTGCAAGGGGTAGCGGTCGCTTTGATAAACTTCTAGACACTTCATGCCGATTCTGTTTGACCTGCTGGTGTCCTTTCATAGTGGTGCCGAAACCAGAGGTTCAGTTGCTGTTTGAAGGCGCTGAAGTGTTCTGTTGTATATCTGCGGCAAAACCGTGGTGGCTGGTATATGTAGAGGTCAGATAAATAGATGATCGATTCGTATGATTAATTGCGCTGCAAGATGATTGGCGGGACCTTATTGCGAATGTCTAGGTGATACGGCTTAACACCAGTCCAGAAATTAGCGTAAGTTAACCGTCAATATTAAGCGAGACAGAAGGCATACGTAGTGCTCAGCAGGGGAAGTCAAACGTGCAAATGACTATCATGGTAAATGAAACGTGATTATATAGTTTGGAAAACGATAGCTCGCACGCCATTTTATGACGGGAAATTTTGCTTGATCAAATTAGTGCCGCGTAAATAAAATATGAATTTAATTTAGGCAATATGTCGGCGAAATGTTCGGAACCATTAAAACAGTGCAGACACCCAAGATTCAAGTAAATGCCGTACGATGTTACAAAATAATTACGAGCTGTAGATAAAGAGATACAGTTACTGCTGGTGACCATTATTTGGTCCGGAATTGCATTCTGCGATAAATTCCGACAAAGTTACGCAGTTCCTGTACATTTCTACTGTAACAGTAAAAGCTTTGTTAGTCAAAACGCAGATAAGGAAATTTCAATTAATCCAGGTTCGCAAAAACAATCTTTATTCATAAATAGGTAGTGCTGCAGTGCTTTGATGAACTCCTTGAAACTTGAGGCCGTTTCTTGTTTACTGACTGATGTTCTCTCAAAGTGGAGTCAAAACCAGAGGTTGAGTTTCTGTGTGAAGGCTCGGAAGTGACTTGTTGGAGATCTGCGACAACACCGTGGTGGCTGGCACATGTAGAGGTCCAATAAATAGATGACCGATTCGTATCACTATAAGTGCTGCAAGAAGATTGGCGTGACTTTAATCCGAATGACTAGGTGTCACAGTTTAACGCCAGTCCAGAAGTTAACTTGGGCAAACAGTCAGTATGAAGCGAGAAAGAGGGCACACTTAGTGCTTAGCAGGGGAAGTCAATCGTGAAAATGAAAATCATGGTAAATTCAACGTGCTTATGTAGTTAGGAACACGAAAGCTCGCACGCCATTTTAGAACGGCAAATTTCGCTTGTTTAAATTGATGCCACGTAAATGAAATATGAATTTCATTTAGGCAATATCTCGGCAAATTTTTCTGAGCTGTTTAAACAGCACACACACCCTGGATGCAAATAAATGCCGTACCTTGTTACAAAAAAATAACGAGCCGTAGAGTAAGAGATTCAGTTAATGCCGATGGCATTTATTTTGGCGAAAATTCGTTTTGCGATAAATTCCGACATAGCAGCTTAGTTCCAGTAGTTTTCTAATGGAACAATGAAGCTGCGTTAGTCAAAACGCAGACCAGGTAATTTCAAATAATCCAGGTTCGCAAAAACAATATTTATTCAAAGTTAGGTAGTATTGCAGTATTTTGAATTACTGCTAGACACTTGAGGCCGATTCTGTATGACAGGCTGGTGTTTTTCGTAGTGACGTCGAAACCAGAGGTTGGGTTACTGTGTGAATTCTCGCATATGTCTTATTAGAAATCTGCGGCAACACCATGGTGGCTGGCACACGTAGAGGAACAATAAATAGATGATCGATTCGTATGACTATTTGTGCTGCAAGAAGATTGGCGTGATTTTAAAGTGAAAAATAAGGTGACACAGCTTAACACCAGTCCAGAAGTTAGCGTAAGCAAATGGTCAATACGAAGCAAGAAAGAAGGCACACTATGTGCTCAGCAGGGGAAGTCAAACGTGCAAATGGCAATCATGTTAAATGCACCGTGCTTATGTAGTTTGTAAAACGAAAGGTTGTACGCCATTTTATAACGGTAAATTTCGCTTGTGTAAATTGGTGCCACGCAAATAAAATATGAATTTCATATAGGCAATATGTCAGCGAATTGTTCTGAGCCGTTAAAACAGTGCAAACATCCTGGTTGCAATTAAATGGCGTGCGATGTTTCCTAACGGTCAAGAGCCTTAGACAAATATATTCAGAAATTGCTGGTGACCCTTACATAGGACGGAATTGAGTTCTCAGGCAAATACCGATAAAGTTTGTTAGTTCCTGTAGATTTTGAACAAATAAGGGAAAAAAACAAACGCAGATATGGTAATTTTAAGTAATCCAGGTTAGCAAAAACAATCTTCTTTCAAAGAAAGGTGGTCTCGCAATGATTTGAAGTACTCCTGGACACTTGAGGCCGGCTCTGGTTGACTGGCTGGTGTTCCTCCGTTGTAGCGACGAAACCAAGTGGTGAATTGCTGTAAGAAGTTTCCAAATTGGCTTCATGAAGATCTGCGGCAACACCGTTGTGACTGCCACAGTTAGAGGTCCATTAAATTGATGATCGATACGTAGAACTAGTAATGCAGCAGAAAGGATGGCGTGATTGAAATCTGAGTGACTAGGTGACACAGAACTGTATCCCTTTTTCTAGGGCTCTCGACTTTTTTGTAAAATCGCACGGCCTTCAACTGCAATGCGGGTGTTTACACTGTTTTAACGGCTTAGAAAAATTCTCTGATATATGGCCTAATTTCAATTAACATTTCATTTACGAGGCATCAATTAAAACAAGAGAAATTTGCCGTTACGAAATGGCGTGCGAGTTTACGTTTCCCAACCTTTAGAAACGCATGAATATAACATGCTTGTGATTAGCACGTTCGACTATTCCAGCTGAGCGCTACGTGTGCTCTATGTCTCGTGTCATTTTGACTGCTTAGCTACGTTGACTTCTGGAATGGAGTTAAGCTGTGTCACCTAGTCACTCGGATTTCAGTCATGCCAAATTTGTTGCTGCACAACTAGCCATACGCGTCAATCATCTATTTGTTGAAACTATACGTGTTCTAGCTACCACGGAGTTGAAGCAGATCTTCAACAAGACAAATCGGAGCATTGATTATTTGTGAGTTGCTGTGTGACAACTGCAATATGTCTTTTTGAAAATCAGTGGCAACAACGTGGTGTCTGGCATACGTAGAGATACAATAAATTGATGATCGATTCGTATGACTATTTATGCAAGAGAAGATAGGCGTTATTGAAATCCAAGAGACCAGGTGACACAGCTTAACGCCAGTCAAAAAGTCAGATTAGGTTAACAGTCTATACGATGAGAGAAGGAAAGCACACGTAGTGCTCAGCAAAAAAAGTGACTCTTGCTAATGTCAAGCATGGTAAATGCACCGTGCTTAAATATATTTTGGAAAACGAGAGCTCGCAAACCATAATTTAACAGCGAATTTCGATTGTTTAAATGGTGCAGTGTAAAAGTAATTTGAATTTCATTTAGGCAATAAGTCGGCGAATTGTTCTGATACCTTAAAGCAGTGCAACTAAACCGGATGCCAGTAAATGGCGTGCAATGCTAAAAACATTTATGAAACGTAAATAAATAGATACAGCAATTAGAGATGGACTTTATTTCGGCTGGAATTGCGTTCGTTGGCAAATGCCTACAATGTTATATAGTGTTTCAGTGTTTAGAAGTACTCCTAGACAATTGAGGCCGCTTCTGCATTACTGGCTTACCGTCGTTACCAGAGTGTGAGTTGCTGTGTGACTGCTCCGTTATAACTTGTTGAAGATCTGCGGCAACACCGTGATAGCTAGCACACGTAGAGTTTCAATAAATAGATGATCGACTCGTATGGCTAGTTGTCTATCTACAAGTTTTGCGTGACTGAAATCGGAGTGACTAGGTGACACAGCTTAACTCCATTCTAGAAGTCATCGTAGCTAAGCAGTCAAAATGACACGAGACATAGAGCACACGTAGCGCTGAGCTGGAGAAGTCGAACGTGCTAATCACAAGCATGTTATATTCATGCGTTTCTAAACGTAGGAAAACGGAAAATTTCGCTTGTTTTAATTGATGCCTCGTAAATGAAATGCTAATTGCAATTAGGCAATATATTGTGGCACAAATTGAAAGAAGCGAAATTTTCCGTTAAACAATGTCGTGCGAGCTTACGCTTTCCAAACAATATAATCAAGTGCACTTACCATGCTTGACATAGAACGTTCAACTTCTCCTACTGAGCACTACGCGTCCTTTATATTTTGCATTATATTGACTGTTTACCTACGCTGATTTCTGGACGACCGTTAAGCTGTGTCACCTAGTCACTCGAATTTCAATCACGCCATCCTTTCTGCTGCATTACTAGTCATACTTATCGATCATCAATTTATTGGAACTTTACTTGTAGCAGCCACAGCTGTGTTGCCGCAGATCTTCATGAAGCCAATTCGGAAACTTCTTACAGCAATTTACCTCTTGGTTTCGTCTCAACAACGAAGGAACACCAGCTAGTCAACCAGAGCCGGTCTCAAGTGTCCAGGAGTACTACAAATCATTGCCAGACCACCTATCTTTGAAAGAAGATTGTTTATGCTAACGTGGATTACTTAAAATTACCATATCTGCGTTTGTTTTTTCTTTATTTGTTCAGGAACAAACAAACTTTATCGGTATTTGCCTGAGAACTCAATTCCGTCCTATGTAAGGGTCACCAGCAATTTCTGAATATATTTATCTAAGGCTCTTGACCTTTAGGAAACTTCGCACACCATTTAATTGCAACCAGAATGTTTTCACTGTTTTAACGGCTTAGAACAATTCGCCGACATATTGCCTAATTCAAATTCTTATTTAATTCACGAGGCACCAATTAAAGCAATTGGATTTTGCTGTAATAAAATCGCGTGAGAGCTTTCGTTTCCAAACTATATGAGCACGTGCATTTAAAATGCTTGTCATTGTTACATTCGAATTCTCCTACTGAGCACTACGTGTGTTTTCGGTCTCGCTTCATATTGATTGTTTACCTACGCTACCTTCTGGACTGGCGTTAAGCTGTACCACATAATCACTTGGATTTCAGTCACG
Organism: Eudiplozoon nipponicum; assembly: GCA_029291075.1. NCBI lineage: Eukaryota > Metazoa > Platyhelminthes > Monogenea > Mazocraeidea > Diplozoidae > Eudiplozoon > Eudiplozoon nipponicum. The sequence goes on along the minus strand of JAQBSW010000651.1, from coordinate 57,179 downwards.
CCAAACCTGTTGCTGAACAATTAGTCATACGAATGGATCATCTATTTATTGGAACTCTACCTGTGCCAGCCATCACGGTGTTGCCACATATCTTCAACAAGACAATACGTAGACGTCACGCAGCAACTCACTCTCTGGTTTCGACGCCACAATGTAGGAACAGCAGCCAGTCAGCCGCAGCCGGCCTCACGTGTTTAGGATTATTTGAAAACACTGATACACTAAATAATTTCGAATTAAGATTTTTTTGCAAACCTAAATTAATTGAAATTACATGATCTGCGTTTTGACTAACGCAGCTTTCACAGTTCCAGTATTGACTGTTCAACTAATCAGACTTCTGGACAGGTGTAAAACTGTGTCAACTAGTCACTCGGATTTCAGTGACGCCAATCTTGTTGCTGCACATCAATTCATACGAATCGATCATCTATTTATTGGACTGTTTTGTTTATTGCACTGTTTCAACGTCTCAGAAAAATTCGCCGACATATTGCCTATTAGAAATTCATATTTCAATTACGCGGCACCAAATAAAAGAAGCAAAATTTTCCGCTATACAATGACGTGTGAGCTTTCGTCCTCCGAATTATAAAAGCAGTGCGCATTTACCATATTTGTCATTAGCACATTAGATTTTTCCTGCTGAGCACCACAAGTGCTTTCTGTCTAGAACCATATTGACTGTTCACCTAATCTGATTTCTGGACTGGTGTTAAACTGTGTCAGCTAGTTATTCGTATTTCAGTCACGCCAATCTTGTTGCTGCACATCAATTCATACGAATCGATCATCTATATATTGGATCTCTACGTGTGCCAGCCACCACGGTGTTGATGCTGATCTGCAATAAGACAATTTTTAGTATTCTACTGCAATCACCGTCTGTTTTAGACGTCACAACGAAGGAACACCACCCAGTCAAACAGAGCGGGCCTCAAATGGCTAGGAGTACTTTAAAATATTGTAACACTACCTAACATTGTCCGCATTTGCCGATGAACGCAATTAAGACCCAAATACGTGTCTCCAGCACTACCAATATCTCTTTATCTACGGCTCTTAACTTCTTTGTAATATCACACGACCTCTACGTGCATTCAGGATTTTTGCACTATTTAAACAGCTCTGCACAATTTCCCGTCATATTACATAAGTAAAATTTATATTTCATTTACGCGGCACCAATTAAAATAAGCAAAGTTTTCCATTATACAATTGCGTGCGAGCATTCATTTTCCAATTTTGTAATCACATTGCATTTACCATGCTTGACATTAGCCCATTTGACTTCTCTGGCTAAGCACTACACGTGCTGTCTATCTCCCGTCATATTGACTGTTTATCTACACTGAATTCTGGACCGGTTTAAAGCTGCTGTTATCTAGTCACTCGGATTTCAGTCACGCTAATCTTATTGCCACACAAATAGTCATACGAATCGATCAACTATTTATTGGACCTCTACGTATAGCAGCCACCACGTGTTGCCGCAAATCTTCAATAAGATAACACGAAGCCTTTACACAGCAACTCAAAACTAGTTTTGACGCCAATAGGACAGAACACCAGCCAGTAAACCAGACCCGGCATGAAGTGTCTAAAAATTCATCAAAGCACTGCAACACTAACTAAATTTGAATGAAGATGGTTTTGCAAAATTGGATTAACTGAAATTTCCTGATCTGCGTTTTGATTAACACATCTTTCATCGTTCCAGTAGAAATTGACTGTAACTACATAACTTTATCGGCATTTATCGGAGAACGCAATTCCAGTCCAAATAAAGCTCACCGGCATTAACTGTATCGCTTTAATTGTTTCTAAAATATTTTGTTACATTGCACGGCATTTACTTGCATCTGGTGCATTTGCATTGATTTAATGGTTCAGTACAATTCGCCGACATATTGCCTTAATGAAATTCCTATATCATTAACACGGCACCGATTAAAATTTGCAGTTATACAATGGCGTAGGAGATTCCCATTTCCAAACTATACAAACTCGGTTCATTTACCATGCCTTTCCTTAGTACATTTGACTTCAACTGCTGAGCTGTACGTGTGCCTTCTCTCTTGCTTCATGTTCACTTATTACCAATGCTAATTTCTGGACTGGCGATAGAACACCAGCCAGTAAACCAGAACCGGCCTGAAGTATCTTGGAATTCATGAAAGCAATGCAGCACTTCATAACTTTTCATGATGATTGTTTTGCGAAACTTGATTGACTGAAATCGCTTGATCTGCGTTTTGACTAACGCGTCTTTCATTGTTCCAGCAGAAAACTACTGGAACTATGTAACGATGATGGCATTTATCGGAGAAACAATTCAGGCACAAATTAGGCTCACCAGCATTAACTCTATCGCTTAAATTACGTATCTCAAATTAAACGCAGAACGCATTTTTGGTCCAAATAAGGGTCATCAGTATTAACAGTATCTGTTTATCTACGGTTCTGAACTTTTTGTAACATCTCACAGCATTTACTTGCATCCGGTTTGTTTGCAGTGTTTTAAGAGCTCAAAACAATTCGCCGACATATTGACAAAATGAAAGTTATTTGGCGTTTACGCGGCACCAATAAATATGAGCGAACTCTGTCGTTATACCATGGCGTGCGATATTTAGTTTTCCAAACTATATAAGCACGGTACATTTGCCATGCCTGTCAATAGCGCGTTTGACTTCTCCTTTGGGCATTTCGTGTGCTTCTGGACTTGCGTTAGGCTGCGTCACATATTCACTAAAATTCCAGTCACGCCAATCTTATTGCAACACAACCAGTAATACGAATCGATCATATATGTTTTAGGACCTCTATGTGTGCGAGCGGCCACGGTGTTGCCGCAGATCTCCAACAAGACAATTCATGTCCTTCACACAGCCACTCAACCTCTCGTTTTGACGCCACTACAAACGAACAACAGCCTGTAATTCGGAACTTGACTCAAGTGTCTAGGAGTTCATCAAAGCACTGCAACACTACCTAACTTTGAATGACGCGTCTTTCGTTGTTCCAGTAGAAAACTACTGGAACTATGTAACTTTGACAGAATATATCGCAGTAGGTAATTTCGGACAAAATAAGGATCATCAGCAAAAACTGTATCTCTTTATCTACGGCTCTTAACATTTTTTCTTACATCGCTCGGCATTTCCTTGAATCCGGGGTGTTAGCACTGTTTTAACGGCTCAGAAAAATTCGCCGACATATTGCATAAATGAAATTTATATTTCATTTGCGCGGCACCAATTAGAACAAGCGAAATTTTCCGTAATAAAATGGCGTGCGGGCTTTCCTTTTTCAAACTATATAAGCTTTTCATTTCCACGTTTCAATTCTCCTGCTAAGCACTACGTGTGCTTTCCGTCTTCCGTCATATTAAATGATTAACTACGCTGAATTCTGAACTAGCTTTAACCTGTGTCACCAATTCACTCGGATTTCAGTCACGCCAATCTTGTTGCCACAAAACTAGTGATACGAAAAGATCATCGAAACTCTACATCATCAGCATTAACGGTATCTCTTTAATTGTCGCTCAAATGTTTTGTAAAATCGCACGGAATTTACTTGCATCCGGTGCGTTTTATAGTTTTAACGGCTCAGAACAATTTGCCGACATAATGCCTAAATGAAATTCCTATATCATTTACGCAGCTCCGATTAATACAAGCAAAATTTGCCATTATACAATGGCGTGGGAGATTTCCTTTTCCAAGCTATTTAATCTCGGTTCATTTGCCATGCTTGTCATTAGCACGTTTAGCTTCTACTCCTGAGCACTACGTTTGCCTTCTGTCTTGCGTCGTGTTGACTTTTTAACTACGTTAACTTCTAGACTGACGTTAAGCTGTGTCACCTAGTCACTCGGATTTCAGTCACGACAAACTTATTTCCACACAACTAGTCATCTGAAACGGTCATCGAAACTCTGCATCTGTCAGCCACCACGATATTGCCGTAGATCTTCAACAAGACAATACGGAGCCTTCACACAGCAACACATTCACTGGTTTTGACGCCCCAACGAAAGAACACCAGCCACTCAACCAGATCCGGCCTCAAGTTTCTAGACGTTGTTTAAAACACTGCAACACTACCTAACTTTGAATGAAATTTGTTTTTGAGAAACTAAATTAATGGAAATTACCTTATCTGCGTTTTGACTAACGCTGCTTTCATTGTTCCAGCAGAAAACTACTGGAACTACGTAACGATGATGGGATTTATCGGAGAAACAATTCAGGCACAAATGAGGCTCACCAGCATTAACTCTATCGCTTAAATTACGTATCTCAAATGTTTTGTACCATCCCACGGCATGTACATGCATCCCGACCGTTTGCACAGTTTTAACTGCTCAGAACAATTCCCTGACATATTGCGTCAATGAAATTCGTAATTCCTCTACACGGCACCAATTAAAATAATCGAAATTTGCCGTTATAAAATAGCGTGTGAGATTTACTTTTACAAACTATATAATCACTGTTCAATAATTTAATTAACCTCCACATCCATCTTCATGCTTAAGATATTTAACCATACATTATGAAGTCCTCATTCTACGGTTTCTTGATGATTCTTCCAGTACGAGTTTCAACATGTTGTGCTTGAACTTCACTAGGTTTCACTTTCATATTGCATTGTTCTCTGTCCTCAGTCGTCTTGGATCTAATCTTTACTTCTTTCCCACATTTATTTGGCTCATCCATTTGCTCACACATTTTCGAGACACATCATGCCTCATCTTCTTTATACTTTGTTGGATACCATTCCTCAATCTCGTCCTTCCTCTATATAAACGGAGGAATGCAGCAGTCCAATGCTACGTACTCTACTGTGCTATGTACTGCTATAAATGCATTTTTATCAGTCATATGATTGACTTTAAATGGCCTCTTATAGAACGAAGTCAGACAATTCTGACTATTCTCGTTAGTTATATATACATGAGATGCCAGGTTTAAATCTGAAGATACATAGCATTTAGATCTTGGACTTCTTGATTTGGTTGGAGCTAAACGACACAATTTATCTCTCAATGCTCCAACAAACCAATCTACTGAACTAGAGGCCCAATCGAGACAACTTAGAGCTTCTATTAGAAGATCACCAGGTAATCTCAATGGCTCTGCATAAACAAGTTCTGCTATGGATGTTCCTAACTGAGCTCTGTACCTGTTTCGCATTGCCATAAAAAATAAGGGCATATATTGTAACCAACTGAATCCACCTGTGTAGCGTAATTCACCTTCAGCTCCCTGTGCAGTCTCTCAACCATTATAAGCACATGTGTGTCTTACTTCTATCCCCATTGTATTCAATGATCTGACAAATAGTTAAGAAATAAACTGGCTACCACAATCAGTCTTTACACTTACCGGTACATCATATCGCGACACCCGAATATACAAGAACAAAAGTAATACTTCTTTAGCTGTCATGTTCTTTAGGATTGCTACCTCAAACTGAAGACTGAAACGATCAAACATCGTGAGTAAATTCTTCTGGCTAGAAATTTTGGGCATTTCTACTATATCAATATGTACATGCATGAAACGACCCGCTGGTATACCAATCGTTTTAATTTCAGTTTTAGAATAACGCCAAATTTTACAAGTTTGACACCGGGCACTGTCCTTACCCAAGGTCTTATATCTTTCGACATCTTAGGCCATACATATATATCAGTAGCCATTCTGATAGTTGCCTTGATAGATGGATGACTAAATTCATACAGCTGTTGAATTACCTTATACCTTAATTCTAACGGTCCATACGGTCTAGGTTGGCTCCAGGAGATTTCACATAGTAACCATTTATCTCCAATCTTCCTGCGTTTATATGTTGGATTCTTTGCAAACACAGCTACTAAAGGATCAAGACCTTGTGCTTCCATCAATTGCTTGACAATATAATTCTGAGATACAACAGAGCATACGAGTGACTCCGAACGAATCATATCTTCATCTGGTAGGTCTTGTCTACTGAGAGTATCTACCACCACATTCTCTTTTCCTGAGATATGATTAATGTTCAAATCAAACTCTGCTAGTCGGGTTATTTGTGAATTAGCCCGCCGAGTATAATTAAGCCTATTTGCTTTCGCTAGGATATTTATCAACGGTTTATAATCAGTTAATATCGTAAACTGATGTCCATCTGGGTAGTGCTAAAAATGCAGCACTGCAGAATAAACCGCTAGTAACTCTTTTCCAAGCGTGTTATATCGCTTCTCGCGATCTTGGAGTTTCCTACTAAAGAATTTAATCGGCTTGAATATACCATTATCTCGTTGATGTAACACTGCCCCTATGGCTACATCGGAAGTATCTGTGACCAGCACAAATGGCTTAGTCAAATCCACAGGTGATAATGTGGTTATTTGGCTTAACAGATCTTTGGCCCTCTGGAATTTTCCCTTGTTGTTTTGGATAAAATTAATAGGACAGGACTTATTTATCCTGCTTCATTCACGATCTAAATTTCGAGTTAGCAACCCCGAAGGTCTAGCTAAACCTGGTATAAAACGATGATTATAGCTAATCATTCCCAAAAATTTACGCAATTGGCGTACGGTTCTGGGTTCTGGCACACCCTTGATTGCTTGTACCTTATCTTCCAAGGGTTTGATTACATCATTGGTAATGGTGTGTCCAAGAAATTGTACATCGAGCAACCGCATCTGCTCTTTTCTGGCTTTACTAACAATCCATAATGTTCCAGCTTAGACAAAACAACATCAAAGTGCTCCCTGCGTTCCTCCCTAGATTGACTATATATAATGATATCATCTATATACACTCTAACCAATGGACAGTCTTGAAGAACTTCCTCACTCAGACGCTGGTATGTCTGACTTGCATTCTTCAACCAAAAAGGCCTACATAAGAATTCCTGCGATCCTCCTCCAGGAAATCGTACTGCGGTGAGCGGTATAGATTTTGCTTCTATGGGTACTTGATAGTATGCTTTCTGCAGATCTCAAGTTGTATAAACCTCATACCCCATTATATCCCTGAGAAAATTACTCTGGTTCGGTAGAGGGTACGTATGGCCTTTCGTTACCGATTTCAATATACGATAGTTACCACAAGCCCACTATTGACCTGGTTCAAATTTCGGAACAACAATTATTCGAGATGCAAAGTTGGAATTTGAATGCCTACAAATTCCTTTTTCTCTCAACCCCTTAAATTCTTCAATAGAAACCTGCCGCTTATGTTGTGCTAACGGTTGAGCCTTCGGTGAACAGGGTAGTGGTTCTACCTAATCGATTTGGTGGTCTATGCCAGTCTTTAAACCCTTTCGCTTAGCATTGAATGGTAAAAACACGGCCAGGTATCTCTCGATGACATCCACCAAGTCATCTGCGATGACGGGTCTGGGTAGTCTCATTGACCTAACTACTGAGGTCCCAGTCTCAGCCTATGTCACTATCCCAGTGCCTTGTCCAATGGTCGTAGATTTGGGATCTAAAACGAGATTAAAATGGATAAAAAAATCCATCCAAATGATGTCATTCTTTATATCAGCGACCAGAAAATTCCACGTAAATAGAGATTTCTACCCTAATGTCACTGACAATTCTTTAACTCCCTTAACCCCAATTGGACTTCCATTAGCAGCCCATAGTTGATACTCGAATGTGAGGCTATCAATTTCCGCCACATCGAATCGAACTATGCTCACCTCTGCACCCGTCTCTATTAAGAGGTTTAACCTGCTAATTTCATCTGGTATAACGGACTTATTGTTGCTATAATTAGCAATCTCTTTGAGATTACCTTCCAGCCGAAATCTAACAGTTTTACGGACTGTATTACCGCGCTTTCCTTCTATCGAAGCTTCTGAACATAACTTCGATGATTTTAGCATGCTTCGAATATGCATACCTTGGAGCCTTGCATGCGCATCCCCCTATGGCTTCTATTAGCGGGAGTTCAACTAGTTTTCCGGCAGCTTAAACCAGGCTGCAGGAAGATTACTTCCTTTTCATCGCGGACCACCCAACTTTGGGAACGTGCATCCATCCTCTGATACTTTCCAAATTCGACGTATTTAAGATGCAAAATGCACCACTCGCGTGGTCCTTGCACACCCTCACGCGATTCTCCTCTCCGATGCTTGGAAGTTGAACTTTGACCACGAGAATTCACCCTACCTCTGTTGGAACTTTCCCTCTTTGTTTTCATCCAACGCACATCCCTTCGGAGGGTACTTTATTCATTCTCTACTGTCAAGTCTCTCTGAGAGATGTCTGAGCGGCTGCTGCAAGCGTGAATCTGCTGTTACTGCATTCACCTTAGATTCCTTCTGACGATACACTTTGTCCAACCATTTGAGCTTCTTTTCCTCTCTAGTTCCAATGTATCTTAGACATCCAAAATGGCAATTCTGCTACAAACATACTGTTTATAACTTCCTCAGATATATAAAGCCCGATGGATTTTGAAATAAGTCTGTCATAAAATTTAGATGGGAGTTGATTTCCCATCTTTACCTGACATAACAAGTCAGATAACCGTTCAATCCTCTCGGGTTGATATTGTCCATGAAGTTCTACTACCAGAAAATCAAATGAATTTAGAGGTTCGTTCTCAGAAACAAATTTCCTGTGTCTAAATAGATTCATTTTCAAAGGCTCAGGCAAACACCACCAGGCTGAGGCAAACCTTTCTATAGGGTCGGTCATTCTTTCTAGTTTAAAATAAAATTTTGCTTCATCGATCTATTCAGAATGGTTGTCTGGTCTGTACATGGTGAGTTTAACATTGCTATCCATAGAATTGCTGCAAAAGTGACAGTCTGCATCACATCTTTCCTCATAGAAGATCCTGGCGCGGTTGCCATTTTTTGTAGAGGCCCTTCGGTCACCACCATAAAAGAGCCTCTGAGATGTCAGGCCCGGATAATCCATATATGTGGTATGATCATCTAATTTGGAACACTAAAGTTAATCTTTTAAACTACATTCCATAAGTCAACTGGCTAATTACTCTGTATCCTCAATATTTAATAAACCAGCCATAATATTAGAATAAGATTTCTTGCAATTTGTATATTATAATAGTAAGTGTTCTCACCCAAATAAGCTGGTATCAACAGATGACAGAACGATAAGGTGGTGACTATTGAAACAGAATTCCGCGTCAATGACCTGAAGCAAACTTGAGATCCTTCCCAATAATGTTTATTAAGAACGATAGGTGAATAGAAATTTCAATATTTTATTAGCAACGAGTACTGAGTTAGAACCACGCAGTATACCTTTTGTGCAAATCAGCCACTCAGATATAACTCTCTTATAAACATTCACCAAGACAAGTCAGAAACTTCCGAAAAATTTACAAAATTTTTTAAAAGCACAATAATTTTTACGAAACCACCGATAAAATTTAATGTCCAAAAATATAATTTGTTTTTTTATGAAAGGTGTTAATTTATGTCCATTAATATAATTAACTTCAACACGCGTCACCAATTAAAGAAATGCAAAATTTGCAATTACAAAATGGGGTGCGAGCTTTTCTTTTCCAATTTATATATAAGAGCGGTGTATTTAACATGCCTGTCATTAGCACATGTGACTTCTCCTGCTGAGTACTACGTTTACTTTCTGTCATGCATTATATTGACCGTTTACTTACTCTGAATTCTGGACTGGCTTTTAGCTGTGTCACCTAGTCACCTGATTTCAGTCACGCCAATCTTGTTGCTGCACAACTAGTCATACTAAATGATCATAAATGTTTTAGGCCTTTGCGTGTACCACCCACCATGGTGTTGCCACAGATCTTCAACAAGACACTTGGGATCCTTCACACAGCAACTCCACCTCCAGTCTCGACTTCATTAGGAAAGAACACTAGATAGTCAAACAGAACCGGCCTCCAATGTATAGGGGTAATTTAAAACAATTCAACACTACCTAACTTCCAATTACGATTGTTTATGCAAACCTGGATTATTTAAAATTAACTTGTCTGCGTTTAGACTAATGCAGCATACATTGATCACAGAAGGAATTTCCCACCTAAATAAGAGTCACCTACATTAACAGTTTCTCTTTTTGTACTGCTTGAAATTTTTTTGTAACAAGGCACGGCATTTACATGTATTCGGGATGTTTGCACTGTTTAAACGTCTCAGAACAATTCGCCGAAATATTGCATAAATAAAATTCATATTTAATTTACGCGGCACCAATTTAAACAAGCAGAATTTGCCGTTATGCAATGGCGTGCGAGCTTAAGTTTTTCAAACTATATAAGCACGCTGCATTTGCTTTGCCTGTCATTAGCACGTTTGACTTCTCCCGTTCAGCACTACGTGTGCTTCTGGACTAGCGTTAAGCTGAATCACTTATTCACAAAAATTTCCGTCACTCCAATCTTATTGCAACACAACTAGTAATACCAATCGGTCATATATGTTTTTGGAACTCTACGTGTGCCAGCCGCCACGGTGTTGCTACAGATCTCCAACAAGACAATTCGGAGCCTTCACACAGCAGCTCAAACTCTAGTTTCGAAGCCACGACGACAGAACACCAGCCAGTAAACTAGAACCGGCCGGAAGTGTCTAGGAGATTATCAAAGCACTGCAAAACTACCTTAATTTGAATACAGCTTGTTCTCACAAACATGGATGAACTGAAATTGCCTGATCTGCGTTTTAAAACACGTCTTTCATTGTTCCAGTACAATTCTACTGGAACTACTTAACTTTTTCGGCATTTATTGCAGAACGCAATTTCGGGCCAAATAAGATTCACCTACACTAACTATGTTTCTTTATCTACATATCTCAACTTTTATGTACCATAGCACATCATTTACTTGCACCCGGTGTATTTCTAATGTTTTAAAGGGTTCAGAGCAATTCGCCGACAATTTGCTAAAATGAAATTCATAATTCTTGTATGCGGCGCTAATTAAAACAAGCGAAATTTCCCATTATAAAATCGCATGCGAGCATTTGTTTCCAAAATTATATAAGCACGGTGCATTTACCAAGCTTGTAATTAGCACTGTTGACTTTTCGACGACACAACGAAAATAAACAGCCATTCAACCAGAGCCGGCCTCAAGTGCCTAGGTGTAATTCAAAACACTGCAACACTACCTAGCTTTGAAAGTAGATTGTTTTTGCGAACCAGGACTAAATGAAATTACCTGATCTGCGTATTGACTAACACAGCTTTCATTGTTCCAGTATAAAATTAGTGTAACTACATAACTTTGTCGTCGTTTCTCGTTGAAAGCATTTGTGGTCCAAAAAAGGGTCAACAGCGTTAACAGTATTTAATTGTCTAGGCCTCTTAGCCTTTTTGTAAGATGTCACGGCATTTACTTGCATCCGGTTTCTTTGCATTGTTTTCACGGCTTAGAAGAATTCGCCGACATATTGACTAAATGAAATTTATATATCATTCACGCGGCAACAATTAAAATGAGCGAAATCTGCCGTTATAAAATGGCGGGCCAGATTTCGATTTCTAAACTTTATAAGCAGGTTGCATTTACCATGTCTCTCACTAGCACGCTTGACTTCTCCTCAGAACTACGTGTGCTTTCTCTCTCTCGTCCAATTGACGGTTTACCTACGCTATCATTAGGACTGTCATTAACCTGTGTCACCAATTCACTAAAATATCAGTCACGCCAATCTCAATGACACGCAACTAGTCATACGAAACGGTCATATATTTATTGGACCACTACTTGGGCCAGCCACTACGGTGTTGCTGCACATCTTCAACCGACCCAATTCGGAGACTTCACACTGCTACTCAACTTCTAGTTTTAACGCCACTAAGAAAGAATAACAGCCAGTCCACCAGAACCGGCCTGAAGTGCCTATGAGTTAATCAAAGCTCAGCAACACTAACTAACATTAAATGAAGATTGTTTTTGATAACCAGTATTAAGTGAAATTGCCTGAGCTGCGTTTTGACTAACGCGTCTTTTATTGTTCCAGTGAGAGCAATTTGCCGACAATTTGCCAAAATGAAATTCATATTTCCGATACACGGCACTAATTAAAACAAGCGAAATTTTCCATTATAAAATCGTATGCGAGCATTCGTTTTCCAATCTATATAAGCACGATGCATTTACCATGCTTGCCATTAGCACGTTGGACTTCTCGTGCTAGGCACAACGTGTGCTTTTGGTCTTCCGTCACATTGACTGTTTAGTTACGGACTGGAGTTAAGCTGTGTCATCTAGTTACTCGGATTTCAAACATAATAATCTTGTTGCTGCAAAAATAGTCATACGAATCGATCATCTATTTATTGGATCTCTGCGTGTGCCAGCTAAAACAGATTTTCAAACACACAATTCGGAGACTACACCACAACTCACCCTCTGGTTTTGACGACACAACGAAGAAAAAAAAATGCTACTCAATCAGAGCTGGCCTCCAGTGTCTACGAGTATTTCAAAACACTGCAACACTACCTAACTTTGAATGAAGATTGTTATTGTGAACCAGGACTAAATGAAATTACCTGATCCGCGTATTGACTAAAGCAACTTTTATTGTTCCAGTATAAAATAACTACATAACTTTGTCGTCGTTTCTCGTAGAAAGCATTTGTGGCCCAAACAAGGGTCAAAAGCGTTAACACTATTTAATTGTCTGGGCCTCTTAGCCTTTTTGTAAGATGTCACGGCATTTACTTGCATCCGGTTTGTTTGCATTGTTTTCACAGCTCAGAACAATTCGCCGACATATTGACTAAATGAAATTTATATATCATTTGCGCAGCAAAAATTAAAATGAGCGAAATCTGCCGTTATAAAATGGAGTGCGAGCTTTCGATTTCTGAACTATATAAACACAGTGCACTTGCCACGCCTGTCATCAGCACTACGTGTGCTCTCTCCCTCGCGTCATATGGACTTTTTACCTACGCTATCTTCTGGGCTGTCTTTAAGCTGTGTCACTTATTCACTCGGATTACAGTCTTACCAATCTTGTTGCTGCACATCTAGTCATACGATACGATCATCTATTTATTGGACCTCTACGTATGCCAGCCACCACGGTGTGTCTACAGATCTGCAACAAGACACTTCGGAGCCTTCAAACAGCAACTCAACCTCTGGTTTCGACGCCACATGAAAGAACACCATCCAGTCAAACAGAGGCGGCCTCAAGTGTCTAAGAGTAATTCGAAACACTGCAACACTACCTAACTTTGAATGAAGATTATTTTCTGAACCTGGATTATGTGAAATAACCTGGTCTATGTTTTGACCAATGTATTTCCAATGTTTTAAAGGGTTCAGAGCAATTCGTAGACAATTTGCCAAAATGAAATTCAGAATTCTTGTATGTGGCGCTAATTAAAACAAGCAAAATTCCCATTATAAAATCGCATGCGAGCATTCGTTTTCCATACTATATAATCACGTTTCATTTACCATGATTGTCATTTGCACGTTTGACTTCCCCTGCTGAGCACTACGTATGCCTTCTGTCTCGCTTAATATTGACGGTTAACCTACGCTTATTTCTGGACTGGTGTTAAGCCGTATCACCTAGACATTCGCAATAAGGTCCCGCCAATCATCTTGCAGCGCAATTAATCATACGAATCGATCATCTATTTATTAGACCTGTACGTATACCAGCCACCACGGTTTTGCCACAGATATACAACAGAACACTTCAGCGCCTTCAAACAGCAACTGAACCTCTGGTTTCGACACCACTACGAAGGGACACCAGCCGGTCAACCAGAATCTGCATCAAGTGTCTAGAAGTTCATCAAAGCACTGCAACACTACCTAACTTTGAATGAAATTGCTTGGTCTGCCGTTTTACTAACGCAGCTTTCATTGTCCCCGTAGTAAACTACTAAAATGACGTAACTTTGTCGGCATTTATTGCAGAATGCAATTCCGGACCAAATAATGATCACCAGCAGTAACTGTATGACTTTCCATGAGGCTCGTCATTTTTTTGTAACAAAACACGACAGTTACTTGAACCCTGGTAGTTTGCATTTTTTTTACGGCTCAGAAAAATTAGCCGATATATTGTCTAAATGAAATTCATATTTTATTTAAGAATTACCAATTTAAATAAGCGAAATTTTCCGTTATACAATTGCATGCCAGTTTTCGTTTTCCAAACTATATAAGCATGGTGCATTTATCATGCTTGTCATTAGCACGTTTGAGTTCTCCTACTGAGCACTACGTGTGCCTTCTGTCTCGTTACATTTTGACAGTTTACCTACGCTAACTTTTGGACTGGCGTTAAGCTGTGTTACCTAGTCATTCGAATTAAATTAAAGCCAATCTTCTGGCAGGACAACTAGTCATACGAATCGATCAAAGATTTATTGGACCTCTACGTATGCCGGCCACTACGCTGTTGCCGCAGATCTGCAACAAGACAATTCAGCGGCTTTACACAACAACTCAACCTCTGGTTTCGACGCCACTTCGAATGAAATCTAGCCAGTCAACGAGAATCAGCTTCAAGTGTCTAGGAGTTCATCAAAGCACTGCAACACACACTAACTTTGAATGAAGATTGATATTGCGAACCTGGATTAATTGAAATTGCCAGATATGAATTTTGACTAAAGCGGCATTCACATGAACCCGGGGTTTACATTATTTCAACATCTCAAAATAATTCGCCGACATATTGCCTAAAAGAAATTCATATTTTATTTACGTAGAACCAATTTAAACAAGGAAATTCTCCGTTATACATTGGCGTGCGAGCTTCCGTTTTCCCAAATATATAAGCACGGTGCAATTAGCATGCTTGTCATTAGCACGTTTGGCTTCTCCCTTTGAGCACTACGTGTGCCTTCTGTCTCGCTTCATATTGACGGTGTACCTGCGCTGACTGTGGCAATGGCCAACTTTAAGACAAATAATGAACAAAGGGTCTTATCTAGGGCAGACAGTATTTCAACAGAAATTCCTCGCAGAAGCGTTCGTATAAGAATGAAGCAGTCAGCCCAATGAGAAAAGCAGACTTAGAGCTGAAGTGAACATAAATTAATTAATGTGTAAATTTGTTTTATTAAATCGATGCTCGTTGTGCGAGCAAAATTCTATATATAATTGAGTAAAAATAAAGCATTTGTGGTACATTTAAAATGGTTTCTGATGGGTTGGAAACGTTGATTCAATGCGGCGAATACGCAAACGCCCTTATTGGGACTTGATTTCATTAGAAAATGGGTTAAGACGATAGACTGTCAAAATAAACATGTATGCCTATCGCGGCCTGAGGGAATAAGTTCAATATAGTTTATATGTACCACTAAGTTGCAGGAGACCAGTTGTATGCCTGGGTGGTGGAAAAATCTTCATACCCATTGCAATGTTATATTCCAACTTCTTGACTGCAGCGAAAGTCCAGGGCCTACGGTCGACCAGTTGAAGGAATGGCTAGAACTAAATGAAGGTTACGAACCACCAAAAGTATATGGTGATCCTCCAAAGAAATTAGCAGCAGCGACTCGAGCAAACCAAGAAACGAAAGAAGCCGGCGTTCTTGAACCGTCAACATCTGTTTTTCGTGCTCCGATGGTTTATGTTACGAAAAAGGCTGGTTCGCTCCGACCAGCGGCTGATTTTAGGCAATTGAACTCAGTAACTAAACCGGACCCGTATCCCATGCCGGCTCTGCGTGATCTGTTCTTAATGCTAGCGGGAGGCAAATGGTTTGCCGTGCTTGATCTTAAACAGGGATTTTACCATATAGGCGTGCGGCCCGAAGACCGATGGAAGTTAGCGGTACAAGTACCCCAAAGGTCATTTCCAATTCACCCGGGTACCATTTGGCCTTAAAAACGCACCGAAAGTGTTCCAAATAATGATGGACTCGTTCGTGTCTGACTTAACGTGTACAACAGCTTACGTAGACGATGTTATTATATGGGCCACTACTGAACACGAATTACGTGTGAGGCTGCAGAAGATGTTGGCCAAAGCTGTAGAATGGCGATTACATTTTAATCCAGAAAAGGTACAGATAGGTCAAGAAGTGCGGTCCTTGAGGCACTTAGTCTCAGCGGACGGATGCATGCCGTTAGATTCGAATGTACAACCTATCAGGGATTATCCGGTGCCTACTACTAGAAAACATTTGCGCCGGTTTATTGGTATGGTGAATTTCTATAGACCATACCTCGCAGAGATGGCGGTTACGCAACAGCCCTTATCTCAGTTAACTAGTGCCAATATACCATTTCGTTGGACGGAGGAGGCTCAACAAACGTTTGTACTATGCAAGCAGAAATTAATAGAGGCAACTATTTTGACTTTCCCGGTAGGTAATATGTCAATTGTTACAGACGCGTCAGATATTGGTATAGGAGCGGTGTTACAAGCTGACGGACGTCCTGCGCAATATATAAGTCGCACACTCACTAAGGCGGAACAGAACTATACAGTCACAGAAAAGAATTACTTGCCGTACAATGGGCGCTGCGGAAGTTTAGATATTTTGTCATCGGGGGACACGTGGACGTCTTTACTGACCACAAAGCGCTAGTGCATTGGAGATCACTATGTATTGAGAAGAAACGTGCACATCGAGCCATTGAAGAACTAGAAGAGTATGATATATCAATTCATCATAGAGCAGGAATCGAGAATGCGGCGGCCGATGCGCTCAGCAGAATTTCCGCTGTGCGGGTTTCACCGCTTATAAAAGTCTCTGAAGAACAGGGTAGAGATGCTACATGTCAGGAAATAGTTAATCAATTAAAAAACGGCACCGGGGTATCTGCACCATATAAAACGTTGAGTCTACAGAACGGCCTGTTGGTGCGGAAAGAAGGACAAACAGTGCAATGGTTTGTGCCAGAATCTATAAGAACAGAATTAATGGCCTTTTGGGCGGCTCATTGAGACATTGCAGTCACGATTGTATTGGCCTGGCATGTCCAAAGAAATTCGTAGCTATTGTCAACAGTGCACTACATGCCAACGTTGTAAACCACAAAAACGAGAAAAAGTCACGCCGATTGCTTTCAATGCCACGGCACGGAACGAGTTTCTGCATGTCGACCTGGTAGGTCCACTGCCGGTAGCTCGCGGCGGCGTGTCCTATGTGTTTTCCATGATCGATAAGTTTACCCGATGGGTCGAGTTTGTACCACTGAAGAAGATCACAACAGAAAAGATTATAACGTGCTTAGAAGAGCGATGGCTCAGTCGATTCGGTGCACCACAAGTTATAGTTACCGATCAAGGCGCACAGTTTGAGTCGAAAGAATTTAATCAGTGGTGCAAAGACCTTGACATAAAGCATTCCCGCACAGCCACTTATCACCCGCAAACCAATGCGACAGCTGAGCGCGCACATAGGACGATGAAAGAGGTACTGCGATGCTGGTGCCACGAGAGCCCGGGAACGTGGAGAGACAAATTACATTTGGTCGAACGGGCCATGCGCTTTACTGTCTCAACAGCTACAGGATTCGCTCCAACGACCATGGTCTATGGAGGACACATAAGACTTCCAGGTGAACCGGTAATCCAAGGATCCCATGAGCGCTGCACCATAGCGGATATTCAGGAACGACTAAAACAGTTAACTGAATATGTAGGCGCCACACAGCGACAAGGCTATGCAAGGCAACCGACACGCACTCGCCTAAAGGTCGGCGACTATGTAATGGTAGCGAAGGTCGAGCCCATGGCACTGCAGGCTGTCAATGATGGGCCGTATCGCGTGGAGAGGGTGGACGCAGAGCACAATACTGTTTTTGTTAGCCTGCCCGATGGACCACGAGCTGTGGCACTGGATCGTTTAAGCAGAGTGCGAAAGCCGATTCCTGAGGGGAGGAAGATGTGGCAATGGCCACCTTTAAGACAAATAATGAACAAAGGGTCTTATCTAGGGCAGACAGTATTTCAACAGAAATTTCTCGCAGAAGCGTGCGTATAAGAATGAAGCAGTCAGCCCAATGAGAAAAGCAGACTTAGAGCTGAAGTGAACATAAATTAATTAATGTGTAATTTTGTTTTATTAAATCGATGCTCGTTGTGCGAGCAAAATTCTATATATAATTGAGTAAAAATAAAGCATTTGTCGTACATTTAAAATGGCTTCTGATGGGTTGGAAACGTTGATTCAGGCATTGACTTCTCAAATGAATAATTTAACTGCAGAATTAGGCATAATTAAGGCTCGTCTAGACGATACGCTAATAATAAATACAGAAGACATCCAAGTACGTGGACCATCCAACATAGGTGGACACAACACTGACTTCTCGACTGGCGTTAAAAGGTGTCACCTAGTCCCTCGGTTTTCAATCGCGCCAATCCTGTTGATGCACATCTAGTTATACTAACTATCATCCATTTATTGGACCTCTACGTGTGCCACCCACCATGGTGTTGCCACAGATCTTTAACAAGACACTTGGGATTCTTCACACAGCAACTCCACCTCCAGTTTCGACGCCATTAGGAAAGAACACTAGATAGTCAAGTAGGGCCGGCCTCAAATGTATAGGGGTAATTCAAAATAGGTCAACAATATCTAACTTCCAATGACGATTGTTTATGCGAACCCGGATTATTTGAAATTAACTGGTCTGCGTTTAGATTAATGCAGCTTACATTGTTCCAGTAGAAAACAACCGTAATTATGTAACTATGTCGGTATTCATCACAGAATGAATTTCCCGCCTAAATAAGAGTCACTTACATTAACTGTATCTCTTTCTCTACGGCTCTTAATTTTTTGTAACCACTACAGCTTTCGCGTGTTTCCGGGATTTTTGCACTGTTTTAACGGCTCAGAACTATTTGCCGAAATATTGCCTAAATGAAATTCATATTTAATTTACGCGACACTAATTTAAACAGGCAAGATTTGCCGTTATACAATAGCGTGCGAGCTTTCGTTTTCCAAATGTAAATAAGCATGGTACATTTACCATGCTTGTAATTAACACGTTTGACTTCTGCCGCAGGGCATTAATTGTGCATTTTGTCTTGCTTCACTTTGACTGTTTACCCTCGCTAACTTTTGGACTGGTGTTAAGCTTTGTCTCTTAGTCATTCGGATTAAAATCACGCTGCACAACTAGTCATACGAGTCAATCATATATTTATTCGACCTCTGCGTGTGCCAGCCACCACGGTGTCGACGCAGATCTCCAACAAGACATTACGGAGCCTTCAAACACCAACTCAACCTCTGGTTTCGTGCCAATATCAAAAAACACCAGCCCGTCAACCAGAACCGGCCTCAAGTGTCTAGGAGTACATCTAAGCACTGCAATACTAATTGACATAGAATAAAGTTTGTTTTTGCGATCTATAATTAATTAAAATTGCCTAATCTGCGTTTTGACTAACGCGCCTTCCATTGTTCCAGTAGAAAACTACTGAAACTACGTAACTTTGACGGTATTTATCGCAGCGGTTAATTCTGGACCAAATAAGGGTCACCAGCCGTAATGAAATCTCTTCATTTGCGGCTGGTAACTATTTGGTAACATCGCATGGCATTAACTAGAATCCGGGGTGCTTGCACTGTTTTAACGACTCAGAACAATTCGCTGACATATTGCCTAAATGAAATTCATATTTCATTTACGCGGCACCAATTTAAACAAGCGAAATTTGCCGCTATGCAATAGCGTGCGAGCTTTCGTTTTCTAAACTATATAAGCAAGTTGCATTTAGCATGTATGTCATTAGCACATTTGGCTTCTGCCGATGAGCACCACAAGTGCCTTCTGTCTCGCTTCATATAGACTGTTTAATTTCGTTGACTTCTGCACTAGCGTTGAAAGGTGTCACCTTGTCACTCGGATTTCAATCGCGCCAATCTTGTGCTGCAAATCTAGTCACACGAATCGATCATCTATTTATTGGACATCTACGTGTGCAAGCCACCACGGTGTTGTAGCAGATCTTCAACAGGACAATTCGCGGACTGCACACAACAACTTACACTCTGGTTTTGACGTCACAAAGAAAGAACACCAATCAGTCAAACAGAGCTATCCTCAAGCGTCTAGGTGTAATTCAAAACACTGCAACACTAACTAACTTTGAATAAAGATTGTTTTTATGAACCTTGCTTATTCGAGATTACCTGGTCTGCGTTTTGACTAACGCAGCTTTCATTGTTCCGTAAAAAACTACAGGAACTACCTAATTTTGTCGGCATATATCGCAGAACCCATTTCCGGCCCAAATAAGAGTCACCACAGTAACAGTATCTCGTTATCCCGAGCTCGTATTATTTTGTGTAACAAGGCACGCATCTACTTGCGTTTGGAGTGTTTGGACTGATTTAACGGCTCAAAAAAATTCGCCTTCATATTGTCTTAATGAAAGTCATATTTTATTCATAAAGCATCAAAATAAACAAGCGAAATTTCCTGTTAGACAATGGCGCGCGAGCTTTGGTTTTCTAACGTTTATAAGCACGATGCATTTACCATGCTTTTCGTTAGCACGTTTGACTTCTCCTGCTGAGCCCTATGTGCGCTTTATGTGTCGCGTTATATTGACAGTTTAGCTACGCTAACTTCTGGTCGGGCGTTTAGCTGTGTCACTTAATCATTTGAAATTAAGTCACTCCAATATTTTTCCTGTACAAGCAAACATAGGAATCGACCATCTATTTATTGGACCTCTACATGTGCCAACCACCACGGCGTTGCAGCAGATCTTCAACAGGACAAATCGTGAACTGCACACAGCAACTCACACTCTGGTTTCGACGCCACAAAGTAAGAACACCAGACAGTCAACCAGAGCTAGACTCAAGTGTCTAGGTGTAATTCAAAACACTGCAACACTAACTAACTTTGAATAAAGTTTGTTTTTGTGAACCTTGCTTATTCGAGATCACCTGGTCTGCGTTTTGACTAACGCAGCATTCATTGTTCTAGTAAAAAACTACTGTAAATACCTAATTTTGTCGGAATATATCGCAAACCCCTTTCCGGCCCAAATAAGAGTCACCACAGTAACTGTATCTCGTTATCTAGAGCTCGTATTATTTTGTGTAACAAGGCACGCATCTAGAATAGAATAGAATAGAATTTCTTTATTTGGATTCAAACCACACATGTTCCATCAAATAATAAAATTAGAAAATGTACAATATAAAATGATATCACATCACATATATATGTGCAATTATTTGTACTGTACAATTTATCAGCATCAGAAAGATCAGCTGTAAACAGTGATAGATTCTTCATCAAAATTTAAAAAAATTTAAGTTATAATTCGAATATAACATTTGTAAAAAAAGGGAACCATGACTAATAATTGATTGTGTGCATTGTTGATTAACAAGATGATATAATGCATAACATTTCAGTTTTAATAATACAAAATTGGAAGATAGAATCTCGAGAAATTATGTTGCTGAAAAACAATTAATCCTGTCTTTTATTTAACCATGAGAAAGTATTATCATAATCAAAATTAAGAATGTCAGCAGGATTGAACACTTTTTCTAGTTCGGTAGATAAAAATTTAAAAGACATTTTAGTTGGAGGCGTTTCTCTAAGCCCCTTTGGCAATTGATTGTAAATTTTGTAAATTTTTGAAAAAGAGAATAGCTTTCTCGCAACATTCCCCACCAATGGTGGAGATATTGCAAAATGACCAGATCTAGTTCCAATTTCATGACTCTTTCTTAAGGGGTTCATATAGGCACCAGACCACTGGTTCAAATGGAAAACTTTTATGCAATAGCACATTCTCCGAAACCATAAAGGATGCAGTGATACAAACTGTAATCTAGTGGCGTATATAGTGCAGGAGATAGGACTAATTTGTTTCACAACTTTTCTTTGTACAGCTTCTATCTTATTAGACAAACCCTTTGTTAAGGGATTCCAAGTAGCGGCAGCATATTCTAGTATCGGTCTAATCCATATTATAAACATTTTAAATTTTATTTCATGCGATATAATATTTCTATTTATTAATGCCCATCTGTTCTTGGCACTGCCTACTATCCTTTCAATATGTCTCTCAGCAGAAGCCGTACAATGAATAGTTATGCCTAAATCCTTAATTTCTTGCATAAGTTTAATCTAAAAAACATCATTAATCTCAGCATCATGAAAATAAACATAATTAAAATCTGTTCTGTTACCTATTTTTAAAGCTCTCGTCTTTTTACTGTTTATTCTCAGCCCTAGTGTTAACAAATATCTACTTAAATCATACAAATCTAGTGTCACATTATTTTTGGAGAATTCGACATTATTTGGATCAATTGGAAAGATTATTTTCAAATCATCAGCAAATTTGCAAACTCGACCGTTAGGGATCTTAGTTTCCAAATGTGCAAATACAATTCTAAATAAAATTGGCCCCAAACTTGATCCCTGTGGAACTCCACTTGTTACCCTTTTCGATTTAGATATCAAATCGTTTACTTGAATACTCATTCTTCGATTATATAAATAGTATCTAAGTAATCTAAAAATATTCGGATCAATATTCAATAAATTAATCGCATTCAAAATAGCATCAAAAGATATAGAGTCAAAGACTTTTGAGATATCTATGAATACAATTAATGCATCCAACTTTTTCTCATCTAATGTAATTACATGTTTCCACATAGAAAGCATATTATTAGTTGTCGACCTGTCTTTCGTAAAGCCATGTTGGCATATATCGAAATCAGCCGGCAGCATACGTTCTAAATGATCAAGTATCAATCGTTCTATTATTTTCAAAAACGAAGGGATAATAGAGATTAATCTGTAATCACTGGCACACGTTGGCTTACTTACTTTAGGCAAAGGTTTAGCTACTATTGTTAGTATATCGATTGATAATATCCCATTCTTCAAAATTCTATTTATAAAATTGCAGAGCGCATTCATAAAATGTAAAGATAATTGAAGTAGGTTATCAATCGACATACCAAGGTGATCTTTTTGTTTTTTTGATTTTATTTTTAACATTAATTCTATCAATGCATCACTGTCATTAACAAGTCCTATATCTTGGTTTCCCGAAGGATCCGGTAGATCAATAAAATTGCTTTCCTTCTGCGGATTACATAACAAGTTGCAAAATACTTTATCCAATTCACAGAGAAATTCATAATCAGTTTTACCCACAGGTAATATAAGGTTTAATTTTTTCTTATATTTACCGTAGTCTGTGAGGAGTTTATATCCTAGTCTAGGATTACTCTTCAGTTTAGCCAAAATAATTCTTTCTGATCTTTGACGGATTATCAGCAGTGATGAATGAATGAAATCTAACCTCATTTTTTTAATACTATTGATAAGACTACATTTCATTATATTATCTCGTTTGATTCTTAGCTAACATAACTTCCTATTGATTCGCTTTGGTATAACATCCGTAAATGTAGATGCCCTAAATATATCAGATAATAACAATGAAACAGAAGAAACAAATTCGTCATTGTTCATGATAAAAAAAACATTCATAATCAATTGATAAGCTTAATTCTCTAAAAAGATTCCAGTTGATTCTGGAACATTGCACGTGTGCATTTTCAAAATTAGGTTTCTGTGTTTTGCTACTCAAAAGGTTCCATTGTAAAATAATTTGTTTATGATCCAATTCTTTGAAGTAATTTACAACATCATAACTGTGCGAGTTCAACGCTTCAACTTCTAAATATACATGATCTAAGCATTCCGAAACTCTAGTTGGTTCCTTTATAATCTGCTTAAGATCATGATTAGAAAAAAGATTGGTTATTTCAAAGTCATGCACCTTATTAAAATCTCCTACCACAACAATATAACCATGGCAGTCGAAAATAGATTGAAAGGAATTGGTAAACATTTGATCATCATGTAAATTAGCATACGGCGGTCTGTATCTACTTGCGTTTGGAGTGTTTGGACTGATTTAACGGCTCAGAAAAATTCGCCTTCATATTGTCCTAATGAAATTTATATTTTATTCAAAAAGCATCAAAATAAACAAGAAAAATTTCCTGTTAGTAAATGGCGTGCGAGCTTTGGTTTTCTAAAGTTTATAAGCACGATGCATTTACAATGCATTTCGTTAGCCCGTTTGACTTCTTCTGCTACTACTATAACTAAATTACATTATGGGTATTTATTGGAGAACGCGATTCCGGCCCAAATAAAGGTCACCAGCAGTAACGGAATCTCTTTATCTACGTCTCTTTAATTTTTGTAACATGGCACAGCATTTACTTGCATCCAGGGTGCTTGCACTGTTTTACTGGATCAGAACTATTCGATGCCATATTGCCTAAATGTAATTTATATCTCATTTACGCGGCTTCAATAATTAAATGCGAAATTTACCCGTTATAAAATGGCGTGCGAGCTTTCGTTTTCTGAAATATATAAGCACGATGAAATTACCATGCATATCATAAGCACGTTTGACTTACCTCGCTCAGCACTACGTGTGCCTTCTGTCTCGCTTCATATTGACTGTTTATCTACGCTAACTTCTGGACTGGCGTAAAACTGTGTCATCTAGTCATTCAGATTTCAGTCACGCCAATCTTGTTGCTGCACAACTAGTCATACGAATTGGTCATCTATTTTTTGGACCTCTACGTGTGCCAGCCACCTCGGTGCTGCCGCAGATCTTCAACAAGACAATTCGGACCCTTCCCTCAGCAACTCACTTTCTGGTTTCGACGCCACAACGAAAGAACACCAGCAAGTCAAGCAATTACTAGGTTAAGATTGCAGGCATTTAAAGCCTGAAATGCATTTAGGAGTTTGCATGGCTCGCTGTGTGCGCAGTCTTGCAGATTTGCGTGATCAAAGACTTTCCGACAAAAATCACTGCGTCTTAATCGCAATTAGAAAAGACGACTAAGATAGTCAGTGAAGCAGAGAACGCGACAGCAATCCCACATATGGAGCAGAGCAGAATGTGTCGTGTGGTAATTGCATCGTGCTTATATAGATACAAAGTCGCACGCAAGTAGTTAAAGGAAATTTTGTGCATTCTCGTCGGTCCAATATATTAAAATTTGAAGTTAATTTGGACAATATGTCTGCAAATTACTCTGAGCCGTTACAAAACTTTTAAAAATTGGATATCATCGTAAAATGCCTTCAGTACATAACGTATGTGGATGATATTTTCCTTGTCCTTATAACTGCCTTGTGAAGTGTCTACAATTACTTCTATATACTAGACGCCCGCTCTAGTTGATTATCTGTTGTTGCTTCGTGTGGATTCACCGAGTTAAGTAGAGTTGTCGAAACCAGAAAGGTTAGTTGATGTTAGAAGGCTCACAATTGTCTTGTTGAAGATCTGCGGTAAAATAGTGGTGGCTCGCACACGTAGAAATCCGATTAATAGTTAATCTTTCACGTATTAATTGTTGTACAGCAACAAGAAGATTGGCGTGACTGAAATGCAAGTGACTAGGTGACACAGTGTGATAAACGCAAGCCCAGAAGTCAGTGTAGGTAAGGTCAAGTAGAGAGTGCGAGAGCAATCACCTAGAATACACAGGGTGTAAATGTCAAGCGTGTGAAAATGCATGGTGAATGCACCGCGCTTATATACTTGTGCAGGCGCAAGATCACACGCAATTGGTTAACGGAAAATTTCGCTTATTTTAATTGGTACCACATAATTAACTTTTAAATTGATTTTGGCTATATGTCAGCGAATTAATCTGAGCCATTACATCACTTTCCTCTCTGAAAATATAAAAAAATTCCTCTCAATGAAGCAAATGGTTATTATTCTTCCTAGAACTAATAAAAATTACAGTAAATGCTGGATTGGTGCATGTTTGTGATTACTAAACAGATTGTTAGCTGTAGTTGTAACTGCATGAAGATAAATAGAGTATTGTGAGAGATTTTGCGAGCCGCAGCATGAAAATTGAAAGGTTAATCGCCACTGAAGTTGCCAGATTTAAGTTGAAGCCCGAACAGGCAGGATAACCAAGTATGTATTAGGTTTTGCGAAACTAGTAACAAGTTAGTTCAGTTGTGACCAGAAGGCAGCATGAACGGAAAGTATAATCTCATGCACATCCGTTTCGTGCTTACTGGCGACTCATCGGTAGGAGCCGGTATTACGCCCTTACCCACTATATATTTGGTGAAGAATGTGGAATAATAGGACGGTACAATCTCCTAGACGAATGTGTAAACCTGTAATAGTGAAGCTAACATAATCTAAAGTCAACGACAATGCGACTTCAATGCTAACTCACACTATATAATATATATACCGAGTCTGTAAAGGATACTAACACTATGGCTATGTGTTAGTAACGATACCTTTTGAAATCGATGAGTACCGGATACTAACACTATGGTTTCCGAGTCGGTACAGGATACCAACCTGATGGATATAATTTATGCTAAAGTTCACCCAAATTGAGAATTACAACAATTTCCGAACACCTGTTACTCCAGTTAAACCATACACACGGCCTTCATCGATATCAGTTATCACATTTCGCGGTAAACATGACATCATTCAATTCAATATATTACAGTTAAATACTGTTTGTTGCGAGAAACTAATATATATGCAAGTATGTATTAGGTTTTGCAAACCTAGTCCTTTTATTCCACATTCTTCTACCAAATGTATAGTGGGTAAAGGGCGTAATACCGGCTCCTACTGATGAGTCGCCAGTAAGCACGAAACGAATGTGCATGAGATTATACTTTCCGTTCATGCTGCCTTTGGTTTATCCTTCTGGTCACAACTGAACTAATTTGTTACTAGGTTCGCAAAACCTAATACATACTTGCATATATATTAGTTCTTCGCAACAAACAGTATTTAACTGCAATATATTGAATTGAATGATGTCATGCTTACCGCGAAATGTGATAACTGATATCGATGAAGGCCAGAGTGTATGGTTTAACTGGAGTAATAGATGTTCGGAAATTGTTGTAATTCTCAATTTGGGTGAACTTTAGCATAAATTTATATCCATCAGGTTGGTATCATGTACCGACTCGGAAACCATAGTGTTAATATCCGGTACTCATCGATTTCAGAAAAGGTATCAGTTACTAACACAATAGCCATAGTGTTAGTATCCTTTACAGACTCGGTATATATATTATATAGTGAGTTAGCATTGAAGTCGTATTGTCGTTGACTTTAGATTATGTTAGCTTCACTATTACAGGTTTACACATTCGTCTAGGAGATTGTACCGTCCTATTATTTCACATTCTTCTACCAAATATATAGTGGTTAAAGGGCGTAATACCGGCTCCTACTGATGAGTCGCCAGTAAGCACGAAACGAATGTGCATGAGATTATACTTTCCGTTCATGCTGCCTTTGGTTTATCCTTCTGGTCACAACTGAACTAATTTGTTACTAGGTTCGCAAAACCTAATACATACTTGCATATATATTAGTTCTTCGCAACAAACAGTATTTAACTGTAATATATTGAATTGAATGATGTCATGCTTACCGCGAAATGTGATAACTGATATCGATGAAGGCCAGAGTGTATGGTTTAACTGGAGTAACAGGTGTTCGTAAATTGTTGTAATTCTCAATTTGGGTGAACTTTAGCATAAATTTATATCCATCAGGTTGGTATCATGTACCGACTCGGAAACCATAGTGTTAGTATCCGGTACTCATCGATTTCAAAAAAGGTATCAGTTACTAACACAATAGCCATATTGTTAGTATCCTTTACAGACTCGGTATATATATTATATAGTGTGAGTTAGCATTGAAGTCGCATTGTCGTTCACTTTAGATTATGTTAGCTTCACTATTACAGGTTTACACATTCGTCTAGGAGATTGTACCGTCCTATTATTCCACATTCTTCAACCAAATATATAGTGGTTAAAGGGCGTAATACCGGCTCCTACTGATGAGTCGCCAGTAAGCACGAAACGAATGTGCATGAGATTATACTTTCTGTTCATGCTGCCTTTGGATTATCCTTCTGGTCACAACTAAACTAATTTGTTACTAGGTTTGCAAAACCTAATACATACTTGCATATATATTAGTTCTTCGCAACAAACAGTATTTAAAGGCAGGATAACCGTCAGTGCGTTCGAACACCACCAAAGGAGCTAGTGTATGTTCAACGTTTTGGTCATGATATTCGTAGTGTAGGCACTGTGCAGCTGAAGTTTAGGTATGCATTGAAAGAAGCCTGTACCATAATATGAAAACGATGACTACTTAGTTTTGTTTACAATATGTGTTACATTTAAGCAGCTAGCAATGCCATAGTAGGCAGCGTGAGCCCAGGTGTGGACCATACGTTAAAAAATACAAAGTAAAACAACATTGAAACCAATTGTAAGGACAAAAGTGTAATCGAACGTTATCGCAGAAGTGGCGCAATACGGATGAACTGTTCAAAAATGCCTCAAAAGTCAGCATCGTCACCGTGCTTAAACGATCAAGTGCGACAGCTCATGGTCCATCGGGCATGCTAACAATAATTTTATTGTACCCTGAGTCCACCCTGTCCATGCGATACGGCCCATCATTGACAGCCTGCAGTGCAATGGGCTCTACCTTCGCGACCATTTTCGGTGCCTTTTGAGATCAAATGGTTTTACGGATAAATTGGAAATGAACTTGGGATACCTGCACCGCCAACTTCCATCGCTCTTCTGGCCGCACGCCTATTTGCCACAATCCTTGTTTAAGATCAAGCACGGAAAACCATTTGCCTCCCGCTAGCTGTAAGAACATATCACGCATAGCCGGAATGGGATACGGGTCAGGCTTAGTAACCGAGTTTAATTGCCGGAAATAAGCTGCCGGTCGGAGTGAACCATCCTTTTTCGTGAAGTAAACCATCGGAGCTCAAAAACAGATAAATACGGTTCAAGAATGCCGGTTTCTATCATTTCTTTGGTTGCTCGAGTTGCTGCTGCTAATTTCTTTGGGAAAATACCATATACCTTTGTCATCGTGGCCAAACTTTGAACGGCCTGAAATATTATTCCAGGCCTCCCTGGGCGCTGGATATTGCACCGTTAGGATCCAGCAGCATAAACATAATGGTCTCATGCGGTTGCAATCCGGGTAAAGTCTCAGCTGGCTTGGAGAACGACCGTATTATTTGTGCCATGGTATCAACGGAGACTGTATAATTCTGCAAACACATCCTGTGGCCTGGCTCGCAAGTGATACAACACTCGCCTTTTGTATTCCTTATTCGTGAGGTCGAACAGCAATTCCAATTGAACTGCTACTGTCCGGTCAACATATTCTTAGACAGCCACGCGCACAATAGGTGCCTCTAAAGTAAATTCTATGTGCTTGAACTAATGCCTCAAATATTTTGAACCACAACCGCCACATCCACGTGTGTACTCAAAGGCTTAAATTCTGATGGCGGTCAAAAAAACTCTTCTATTTGGCTGAAAATGGCGGTATATTTATATTTTATACCTCTTCGGCACGGTCGCCATTGTTGTGTCCACCTATATTGGTGTGTATTATCAATGTACCATCTAGACGAGACTTAATTATGCCCAATTCTGCAGTAAAATTGCAATCTGTGCAGTCAGTCCTTGAATCAACGTATCTAATCCATTAGATGTCTTTTGTAAAGGTACCCCACGTGCTTTATTTTTGCTTAAGTATATATAGTAATAAAACAAATTTACAAATATTAATTATTTTATGTTCACTTCAGCTCGAAGTCTGCTTCCATCATTGTGCTGACTGCTTCATACTAATACTGGCGCTTCTGTGAGGACTTTCTATTGAATTAATGCCAGTCCTAGATGGGACACTTTGTGCGTTCTTTGTCTCAAAAGTGGCTATTGATACATCGATCTACTGATTATTGAATGTAAGTGTCACCGCGCATTTCGATTCGCAGGACGGATAGTGTTTGTGCAGGTTCACTGAGAATGTCCAGGGCGAATGTGGTTGTAGCGAGACGTCTGGCTCTTGACAAGAAAGAGGCGGAATTGCCATTCTTTCAGACATGACAGCTGTCTTTCCACTCTGGCAGGGCACTTTGCGACAGTTGAAATCGCGTTTCATAGTACGTTAACTAGTGGTGCATTATCTGTGAAAACAGCAAATCCGCTGCTGTCAATGATGCAGATTAAGTGGTTCACCGCGTCGTGGATGGCGAGTTCTCGACCGAAAGTGTCGTATCTGGTATCTACTTGTTGGTGAGTACGCGAGCAGAAACTGATATCCTTCCAAATTCCGGCGATCTTTTGCTCCGAAGTGACCCCAATAGCGAACTCAGAAGCACCTGTCGTTGACAATATGGATGCGTCAGCATTGCAGCATTTGCTAACTATTGATAGCGAGTCGAATTAATTCCTTCTTCAGATGACCCAGAGATGACAGAGATCTTGTTAACTCCTTTTCGATTCCGCAGGTGCCTCAACAATGGATAAATTTGTCTTGATAGGGCGGGAATGAACTTGCGTTAGCAGTTAAGGACTCCAAGAATTTTCTGCAGCTCACTTACAGTTTTTGGTTGAATTTGCATTTGATGGCAAAGGTTGAATACTTTGTGGCGTAATACGATGCCCTATAACATCCAGGGATGTAGCTGAAATCTACGTCTTGTCATAGTTTATCTTGAGTTCGTGATC
This sequence comes from Eudiplozoon nipponicum, assembly GCA_029291075.1. Lineage (NCBI taxonomy): Eukaryota > Metazoa > Platyhelminthes > Monogenea > Mazocraeidea > Diplozoidae > Eudiplozoon > Eudiplozoon nipponicum. The sequence goes on along the minus strand of JAQBSW010000651.1, from coordinate 26,584 downwards.
GGATAAGTGTGTGAGGACACTTCGAAAATGCTTGGCATGAGATTCTAGGTCTGGACTGAAGACCGCTGTCGTCAAGATATGTCATACAGTAAGCGATGTTCTCTCGAAGTACGTTATCTATGAATCTTTGAATTGACTGAGTAGCACACACGTGACCAAAACGCATGTGGAGGCATTTGAAAAGGCCATATGGAGTGATGACCAATGTCTTTTAAATATCTTCTGGTGCTACCTGGATGTGATGTTAGGCTTGTCTGAGATCAAACACTGAAAAGTAATTGCAACCGCTGAGTTTTTTAAATAATGGGTCAAAATTGGGAATAGGATATGCATCGGATTTGGTCACTGAATTTAGCTTTCGATAATCTCCGCAGGATTTGTACGATCCGTTTGATTTGGAGACTAAGTGCAGTCGCGACGCCCATGAACTTTTCGATGGTGTGATGATTCCTTCTTCCAATATTTTTTACCATCTTTCAGCTTTGCAGGGGGTAGCGGTCGTTTTTTGAGTCCTATAGGTTGTCCTGATGTGACGATCTTGTGCGGTGCAGGGCCGAAATTGCGTTGATTGGTTGGTGTTCCTTCGTGTGGATGCACCGCGATAAGTAGATTTGTCGAAATCAGAAAGGTGATTTGCTGTCCATACCTTAAACGAACACTGTCGGCCCAGTATTTGCATTACAGCAGTTTCGTGCCTTTAAAATAAAATTTTCAATAGTTGTCGGTTGTTTTTACGAATTTACAAGTTGGTTAATCCAGATTCAAAACGGAACGAATAAATGAAAGATGAACGATTTAATGTATAACGGTATTTCTGGACAATTGCTAAAAGGTAAAGTCAGCACAAACAGACCTATATTACATAATATGTTCGCATTAAGAATAGAAGCTACATTTAATGAAACATTGGATAATGACAGATTCCTTGCCCAACAACATTATATACATACAAGATTTTGATTTGATTTCGTTTGTGAAAACTAGTCTTATTTTTTAAACTAATTATTTCTTTTTGTTGGTGATTCATTGCCGTTTGATTTGAGAATGCTTATAATAATAATGACGTTTAATGGATTGAGTTTTGACTGGGTGTTCACTTGTTCGGCTATTACTTGCACGAACTTTATTTCCATAAACAAAATTCAAAAGTCCATATGTATCACATTTTCTTTCAAGTTCAGCGAATAGCAATTAAAAACACAACTTAAAAGTTTTTCCCTAAGCCCTATCGGTAATTGATTGTGGATTTTACAATTTATTCAAGAAAAATATTTTCCTGCAAGCTTCTCCACCAAATGGGGAATGATCGCTGATTGCCCTGACCCATTTCCTGCTCAATTGGTTTTCTTTATTTAGGGGAATATAGTCAACCATCCATTGATTAACTGCCCCATAGGCCGTAATAATGACAGTGATATAAACTGTGGTTTGCTAACAGATATATTGCAGGAGACAGGATGAATGTTTCCAAACTTTTCTTTATACAGCTTCTATCTTGGTTGGTTACTTGACTACAAGCTGAAGTTTAAGTTAAAAAGCATCAATAACAACATCATCATGAAAATAAAAATATTTAAATTCCGTCCATTTGATACAAATAATCCTCAACCTAAATATTCAGATCATACATCACTAGGGTTGTGCTATATTTAGGAAAATAAATATATATTGATCAATAGTGTAAACGCCCCAGCTTCAAGTAAATGCCGTACGACGTTACAAAAAAGTTAAGTGCGGAGTATGTTGAGAATAAGTACTGTTGGTGACCCTTATTAGGACCGGAATTGCGCTCTCCGGAAAATGCCACGAAAGTTAGGTAGTGTAGCACTGTTTAGAAGTACTCACACTTGAGGCCAGCTCTGGTTGATTGACTGGTGCTCCTTCGTTGTTGGCGTTGAAATCAGAGGGAGAGTGGCTGTGTGAAGGCTCAGAGTTGTCCTGTTGAAGATCTGCGACAACACCGTGGTGACAGTCACACGTAGAGGTCCAAAAATAGTTGTTGCTCCGTCTCACTATTCGTGCAACGACAAGATTGACGTGACTGGGTGACTTTGCTTGTGAAGCAAGTCTAGAAGTCAGCGCAGTTGAACAATCAGTATGACACGAGACAGCACGCACACGTAGCGCGTAGCAGAAATCAAACAGATTATGACAAGCATGGTAAAATGCACCGTTCTTATATAGCTTTCAGAATGGGAGATCGCAGGCCATTGGTTAACAAAAAATTTCGTTTGTTTAAATTGTTGCCGTGTAAATTAAGTTTAAATTTCATTTAGGCAATATATCGGCGAATTGTTTTTGAGCCGCTACACTAGGGACGATATTTTTATGTAATCAGATAACTTTCATCAATTTAAATTAAATCCCGTATTGTCAAAATTCGCGAGCATTATTCTAAATAGCATCTGTCCCATGATTTCGACATATATATTGAAGTAACACAATTATACAATCTCTGATTGTGCGGATGATGGAAAAATTCTGTCAATCAAATTTTCGAGCTTCAAGTGAGCCCAAATTGTATTTAACTATTATTCATGCCAAGTTAATGTTCGCGACTGCATAGAATTTGGGCAGCCAACTTTTCCGGTAAAGTACAATGTATGCGAGACTACTAGAGGCAAGAGCCGAATATCTAATTTATATCTCCATATATATGCATTGCGGTTTGATCCTCGCTAGTCAGTTTTTCGTCGTACTCTGATGAAGGTTATTGAAGATCAAAACGCGTCAGTACTTGTTAATGAACGTAATCGTGCTGTTTTTCGACGACTGGTTAAATGAACTAGGATTTGTGCCTAATTAAAGCTCGTAAACTCGATTTAATACTTATTTGTTAGGTTCATTTCGTTAATGACTATCATCACTGAATTACTGACCAAATCAGCAGAGTATAATATGTATAAATTTAGGTACTTTATTGTAAATTGTTGATGAGTAAGAAACGCAATGAGGCTGTTATACAGTTAGTATCTTTGTTATGCGAGGAATTGTTATCACCACCCGCGCAGTCATTGATAGTTTAGTTGGATTACCTATATGTATGATCCAATTAGCTGCATTCGGTTGACCCTTTGTGGAAATACCATGGCGCTGCCTGAAAAAATGTTTCGATACGCCATTTATTTATACCGCAAACCAGAATTCACAAGTATCAAACATTAACAATGGCATAGAAGGCGAAAGTTGAACGGTATCGGCTCAGAACAATTCGCCGACATATTGCCTAAATGAAATGGTACCAATTAAAACAAGTGAAATTTTCCGTTAACCCATGGCGTGCGAGCTTACGATTGCAAAACTATATAGGCACGGCGCATTTACCATACTTGACAGAACACGTTTGACATCTCCTAATGTGCGCTACACGTGGTTGCTGTCTTATGCCATATTTGACAGATTACCTACGCCGGCTTCTGGACTTGCTTAAACAAGCTGTCACCCAGTCATTTGGATCTCAGACACGTCGATCCTCTTGTTGCTATACAAATAATCCTACGTATCGATCATCTATTTATTGGACACCTACGAGCAAGCCACCCAGACAATTCTAAGCCTTCACACAGCAACTCACCTCTCTGGTTTCGACTCCACAGCAAAGGAACACCAGTCAGTCAAACAGAGCCGGACCTAATTGTCTACGAATGCTTCTAGACACTGCAACACAAACAACTCTTGTCGGCAATTGCCGAAGAACAAAATTCCTTCCATAAGAAGGGCCACCAACAGTGACTGTCCCTCATTATGTACGGCTCTTAACTTTTTTATAACGTCGCACGACATTTACTTTCAGCTGAGCCGTTTACAGAAAAATCACAATAAATTCAGTATAGCAAACATTTTGAGGTAAATGAATGTGAAAAATCCGACTTTGTTGTCGCTTATGCGTCGAAAATTATTAGGCGAACGATCGCGAAATAGGCAACGCGCAAAAATTTTAGCATACTATGTTCCATACCATACGCCGCGTTACAAACTGTATTACACAACACAACAGCAATGAGTAAACTATTAAAAAACAAGTCCGGTGAACGAATTTCAAAAGACAGTCTAAAGATTCAGTATACAGTTCAAGTTACTTTACCAAATTGTTAACACTTAAAATTATAAATATTATTTTGAAATGCGAGCTTTAATAAAATTCATTGTACCCATTTAATGTGCAAAAACAAAAAGAAATTTTATCAGATATAAGAAAATTTTCTTTCGCATGGTCTTCTCAAATATCTACTCATGAACATATCTTTATATATAAATTGGAAAGCAAAACAAGATAGAAATACGTGAACCAATCAAATTGCGTGCGTCACATCCAGTTCAAACTCAATGCTTGTACGTGCTTCTTCTGCTTACATAAATCCGGCTGCAATTTGTTTATCCATAAGGCTTCGTATGTGGCTAGCTCCTTTTGTTTTTGCATTTAGTAATTACTTTGAATGCTACGTCTGGAGAACATACGTGCGTTGTTTCGATAATGTGTTGCGCAATAGCAGACGTGTATTCACCATTTGATTTAAAACAGGCGTTCAAGTTGCAATGTTCTCTCATTCGAGTAATTAACCGTCTGGTCGATCGGCCTACGTAAGTTGATCGACAACTTGCGCATGTATATTGGTAAATAATATTTGATATCGACATTAACGGCTGTTTCTCTTTGATTGCTGGTAAAGGCAAGTGTGTTACCCTAAATAACACTCGTAGTTTGGCTGCATTAAATGTGCGTGTCAATGCTGCTTCAACTTTCTTTTGTGCCATTCGGGAAACTGCATCCCCCTTAAATGGGATGTTTAGGTAGACGGTTTTCTTTTCTGGGCCAGAAAAGAAAACCGTCTACCTAAACATCCCATTTAAGGGGGATGCAGTTTCCCGAATGGCACAAAAGAAAGTTGAAGCAGCATTGACACGAACATTTAATGCAGCCAAACTACGAGTGTTATTTAGGGTAACACACTTGCCTTTACCAGCAATCAAAGAGAAACAGCCGTTAATGTCGATATCAAATATTATTTACCAATATACATGCGCAAGTTGTCGATCAACTTACGTAGGCCGATCGACCAGACGGTTAATTACTCGAATGAGAGAACATTGCAACTTGAACGCCTGTTTTAAATCAAATGGTGAATACACGTCTGCTATTGCGCAACACATCATCGAAACAACGCACGTATGTTCTCCAGACGTAGCATTCAAAGTAATTACTAAATGCAAAAACAAAAGGGAGCTAGCCACATACGAAGCCTTATGGATAAACAAATTGCAGCCGGATTTATGTAAGCAGAAGAAGCACGTACAAGCATTGAGTTTGAACTGGATGTGACGCACGCAATTTGATTGGTTTCTATTTTTCACACTCGCTTTGTTCACGTATTTCTATCTTGTTTTGCTTTCCAACTTATATATAAAGATATGTTCATGAGTAGATATTTGAGAAGACCATGCGAAAGGAAAATTTTCTTATATCTGATAAAATTTCTTTTTGTTTTTGCACATAAAAAGGGTACAATGAATCATAAATATTAACTTGCAAAATATGAAAATGTCATACCACAAAGTCAAATGGCACCAAAATATGTGGCCTTATTCAGTTTGCATGACACATTGTGCAAAGCTTCGAACAAGGCAAGTAAATTTCATATTTAAAAGTCGCTTAGGTACTTTTATAAGAGAAAATCATTGTTACCCAACATTAGAAAAGAGGAATCATTCGACTGTTAAAGAAGCATAAAATAGGTATACATTCAATTCAAACAAAACATGAATAAAAATCTCTGAACTACAATGTAGATGACATGAAAAAAGAAGTATGTGCTCAAACGGCTTCTTTATTTCGGAAGATAAGCAATTAACGAAACTCCGCTAGAAAAGGGCAGTATATGCAACAGGTTAATGACAAAAGTGAAAACAGCCAAACGCGTAACAACATTATTCAGAGATATATTATAACGATTTCAATATCATCAATAAAGTTTACCCAAGTATCTTATGTATGTATTTAAATGGCAATGAATGCAAAAGAGCAAAATTTTCCACATGGCACATTCGTTACAATTTTGCAGAAGCAATTTCTGTTGAAACGGAGAAAGCACATAAAAAAATTTTTCTCTAGCCGTCAGGCAATGCCTACATGTTTAAGTAATTTAAAATTAAAAGCATATCGTAAATTGTTAATGAACGATCTCGCGCTTTCTCACAATTAAACCGGTCAAATGTGTACTGTGATTGTGTGCGGGTCGTTTCTACTTGATAATGGATGTTCAATAAAATCTCTTCAGTTTAAAACATCACTATACAATGACAACATTTAATTTGTGCACACTACACCTGGTACTAAATGTGCTAATCACCGGCACTGTATAAACATTACTATATAATCTTGCTCAAGATAGACTAATGACGAGACTATCATTTCAGACATGGCACTATATTGCACGGCCAATGTCAAACAGTTTAGCCTGCAAACATACACGCCATTCAAATGGATGACATGAGAGCAAGCCCAACATAGCGGCTTATTAGAAATATACCTAGTTAGATTTAGCCATTTAAAAAGAGAAAGGAAAAGCATTTGATCAAAAATCGTTCAGTCTAGGCCACCTTAAGAACTAACAAAACTAGCTGTTAACCGAGCGGAAAGATTAAAAATCCCGCGAGGAAAAACGGCAAACAGATTTCGTTTCGGTTTCTAAGAAAGGCCAAACATAAAACGACCTGTTTTATCACTTGTTACACCAAATCAAGCCGACTGGAAAGGAAATCTACTTCAGGTCAATTCATGAACTTCTTGAAACGGCACGCAAATTGTGACCAATTTTAAGTAATCGAGACATTTATCTAGCTATATGCATTAAAAGAAACGTTAATTTAAGCACCTCATTTATAGAGACGAAAAATTTAACTTTAATTCTAACAGTAAAATGAATAGTTATAGGCGCAGCATCATAAAAAGATATCCAGTGACAGGTGAACAAAAATGCGAAAAAAACACTTCAACAGACTTAATGGAGAAACTAACACTTGCACAAATTAAACGGACTATGTAAATGAGAACATATATGTTATCGATAAGTTGCGACAGCCAATTAGTGGCAAGATGAAAGCATTTAAGTGACGTTAAATCACGGAGGTCAATGTAATTGAAAACTGTATTTAGTTACCATCTCATCCAACATTAGTGTAGAATAACGTTTTCTAAGAAAGGCCAAACACAAACCAACCTGTTTTATCACTTGTTACACCAAATCAAGCCGAATGGAAAGGAAATCTACTTCAGGTCAATTCATGAACTTCTTGAAACGGCACGCAAATTGTGACCAATTTTAGGTAATCGCGACAGTTATCTAGCTAGATGCATTAAAAGAACACGTTAATTTAAGCACCTCATTTAGAGAGAGGTAGCACCAGAGGATATCGAGAAAACCGCAGTCATCACTCCATTTGGCCTTTTTGAATATCTTTACATGCCTTTTGGACTTAAGTGTGCTACTCAGACATTTCAAAGATTCATGGACAACATACTTCGCGACGACTCTGCTTATTGTATGTCATATCTCGATGACATTATGGTATTCAGTCCAGATCTAGAATCTCATGCGAAGCATCTACGAAATGTCCTCTCACGCTTATCCAACCACGGACTCAAGATCAACTGTGACAAGACGCAAATTGCAACTAAATCCGTGGACTTCTTAGGGCATCGTATCACGGCCCAAGGTATTCAACCGTTGCCGTCAAAGACGAATTCAATCAAGAATATCAAGTCACCAAGGGCCTTTTAAAACAACTTTATCCTTTGTGCAGGCACCTGCGGAACCGAAAAGGACAGCAAGAATTCCATCATTGCTTGGTCATCCGAAGACGAGGAATTACTTCGACTTGCCATCAACTCGTTAGCAAATGCCACAATGCTAACGCATCCAGATTTTGAAAAGCCATTTCTACTCACGACAGATGCTTCTGAATTCGCTATTGGAGCCACGTTGGAACAAGAGTATCGACGGAGTTCGGAAGCCTATCAGTTTCTACTCGCGTACTCTCCAACCAGTAGAAACGAGGTACGACACTTCCGGCCGAGAACTTCTCGCCATCCACGACGCAGTGCGCCATTTTATCAGCATCATTGGCAGTAGCAGATTTGTTGTTTTCACAGATCATGCACCACTAGTTAGCGCACTTCGAAAAGCAACTTCATCTATCGCCAAGTACCCTGCCAGAGTGGAAAGGCAGCTTTCTCGTCTAAGCGAATGGCAATTTGACGTCTTTCACGGCAATGGCAAACAGAACTTCATTTTTTTAACCTTACGTTATTTTTCGTATTTGTCTCACGTGGCATAACCAGCTGTTCTTAGCTAACAATTGTGTAGCATTTTTGAACAGTTCTTTGGTATTATGCCATCTCTGAGGCAATGTTCGTGTACATATTTTTATGCAGTTACCTTTGATTTTAATGTATATATTTTTACATTATAATGTATTTCTCACACATGACATCACACTGCCTATTTTGGTATGACCAGCTACTTGGAGCTAACACTTTCGTGTAGCAACACTAAGTAGTGATCAGCTTCATATCATGGTACAGGCCACTTTCAATGCATATCTCAATTTCATCAATTGCACAAAGACCACTCTACAAATTTCATGAGCACAACGTCGAGCACTCTATCTCCTTTGTTCGTATACAAACACATAGACGACGATCCAACCTGCTTAGGTTTTAACTTAAACCTGGCAAATTCAGAGGCGATTTACCTCGAAATCTTCACGCTTGCGGCTCCCAAAACTTACACTGCTCTATTTTGCCTCACGTGGTATGACCGACCGCTAGAGCTAACAATTTGTGTAGCAATTCCCAGTGGTTACCTGGCATCATATCATTGTTGAAGCAACCAACAAGCATATTTAAGCCCAGCATTTATGGTTCATCATATTTTTGCTTAACTTGGTTCGAACTCTGTCATGCATTTCTTATCTAGCCTCGCAGAGAGGAATTTTTTTCCCTTTGTTTTCAGAGAGGAAAGTGTTGTAACGACACAAATTAATGGCCGACATATTGCGTAAATTAAATTCAATTTTATTTACGTTGCACCAATGAGAAAAAAGCGAAACTTGCCGTTTAACCAATAGTGTGCAAGTAGACATGGCATGCTATTTAAGCACGGCAATTTACCATGCAAGTCAGTTGTTGCATTTGCATTCTGCTTTGCGTTACGCGTGTGCGTTCTGTCGGCTGTCAATACCTACGCCGGTGATTTGATAGTTTCACCAACAATTGGCTACATCCGTGACTCATCTTGTTGCGGTAAAACTAGCGAGACGAGCCAATTAATTGCAGAACATGACCGACATTATCCACATCGTGATTACAACTCTACAATGGGAGCAACAACAATCAGAGTCCACCCAAGGCTCCAGGACATCTTCACAGTCTGAATAATTCAGGAGAACGCACGACCAGACCCTCTTAAGGGCCACCCAATCAGTAACAAATCTCTATTCAGATCACCTTAACCGAGTTTGTATCGTCGTACGGCATTTACTTGAAGCCGGGGCGTTTACAAAAATTAAAAGTTGGCGAAAATGAATTATTCTGGGCGCAGCATCATAAAGAGATATCCAGTGACAGGTGAAGAAAAATTCGAAAAGAGCACTTCAACAGATTGAATGGAGAAAACTAACACTTGCACAAATTTTACGGACTATGTCAAAAGAGAACATATATATTATCGATAAATAAGTTGCGACAGCCAATCAGTGGCAAGATGAAGGCATTTAAGCGACATTAAATCACGGAGGTCAATGTTATTCAAAACTGTATTTAGTTACCATGTCATCCAATACTACTGTAGAATAACGTCATCATGTACGACCATCCCACATGTTTAACTAATTTAAAATTAAAAGCACATCGTACATTGTTAATGAACGATCTCGCGCTTTCTCACAATTAAACCGGTCAAATGTGTACTGTGATTGTGTGCGGGTCGTTTGTACTTGATAATGGATGTTCAATAAAATCTCTTCAGTTTAAAACATCACTATACAATGACAACATTTATTGTGTGCACACTACACCTGGTACTAAATGTGCTAATCACCGGCACTGTATAAACATTCCTATATAATGTTGCTCAAGATAGATTAATGACGAGACTAGCATTTCAGACATGGCACTATATTGCACGGCCAATGTCAAACAGTTTAGCTTGCAAACTTACACGCCATTCAAATGGGTGACATGGGAGCAAGCCCAAAATAGCGCCTAATTAGAAATATACCTAGTTAGATTTAGACATTTTGAAAGAGAAAGGAAAAGCATTTGATGAAAAATCGTTCAGTCTAGGCCACCTTAAGAACTAACAAAACTAGCTGTTAACCAAGCGGAAAGATTAAATATCCCCTGAGGAAAAACGGCAAACACATTTCGTTTCGGTTTCTAAGAAAGGCCAAACACAAACCGACATGTTTTATCACTTGTTACACCAAATAAAGCCGACTGGAAAGGAAATCTACTTCAGGTCAATTCATGAACTTCTTGAAACGGCACGCAAATTGTGACCAATTTTAAGTAATCGCGACATTTAATCTAGCTATATGCATTAAAAGAAACGTTAATTTAACAACCTCATTTATAGAGAGGTAAAATTTAACTTTCATTGTAACATTAAAAGTTGGCGAAAATGAATTAGTTCTGGGCGCAGCATCATAAAAAGATATCTAGTGACAGGTGAACAAAAATGCGGAAAAACCACTTCAGACTTAATGGAGAAACTAACACTTGCACAAATTTTACGGACTATGTCAAAAGAGAACATATATTATCGATAAATAAGTTGCGACAGCCAATCAGTGGCAAGATGAAGGCATTTAAGCGACATTAAATCACGGAGGTCAATGTTATTCAAAACTGTATTTAGTTACCATGTCATCCAATATTAGTGTAGAATAACGTCATCATGTACGACCATCCCACATGTTTAAGTAATTTAAAATTAAAAGCACATCGTACATTGTTAATGAACGATCTCGCGCTTTCTCACAATTAAACCGGTCAAATGTGTACTGTGATTGTGTGCGGGTCGTTTCTACTTGATAATGGATGTTCAATAAAATCTCTTCAGTTTCAAACATCACTATACAATGACAACATTTATTGTGTGCACACTACACCTGGTACTAAATTTGCTAATCACCGGCACTGTATAAACATTCCTATATAATGTTGCTCAAGATAGATTAATGACGAGACTAGCATTTCAGACATGGCACTATATTGCACGGCCAATGTCAAACAGTTTAGCTTGCAAACTTACACGCCATTCAAATGGGTGACATGGGAGCAAGCCCAAAATAGCGCCTAATTAGAAATATACCTAGTTAGATTTAGACATTTTGAAAGAGAAAGGAAAAGCATTTAATGAAAAATCGTTCAGTCTGGGCCACCTTAAGAACTAACAAAACTAGCTGTTAACCAAGCGGAAAGATTAATATATCCGTGAGGAAAAATGGCAAACACATTTCGTTTCGGTTTCGTAAGAAAGGCCAAACACAAACCGACATGTTTTATCACTTGTTACACCAAATAAAGCCGACTGGAAAGGAAATCTACTTCAGGTCAATTCATGAACTTCATGAAACGACACGCAAATTGTGACCAATTTTAAGCAATCGCGACATTTATCTAGCTATATGCATTAAAAGAAACGTTAATTTAACAACCTCATTTATAGAGAGGTAAAATTTATCTTTCATTGTAACATTAAAAGTTGGCGAAAATGAATAGTTCTGGGCGCAGGATTATAAAGAGATATCCAGTGACAGGTGAACAAAAATGCGGAAAAACACTTCATCAGACTTAATGGAGAAACTAACACTTGCACAAATTTTACGGACTATGTCAAAAGAGAACATATATATTATCGATAAATAAGTTGCGACAGCCAATCAGTGGCAAGATGAAGGCATTTAAGCGACATTAAATCACGGAGGTCAATGTTATTCAAAAATGTATTTAGTTACCACGTCATCCAATATTAGTGTAGAATAACGTCATCATGTACGACCATCCCACATGTTTAACTAATTTAAAATTAAAAGCACATCGTACATTGTTAATGAACGATCTCGCGCTTTCTCACAATTAAACCGGTCAAATGTGTACTGTGATTGTGTGCGGGTCGTTTCTACTTGATAATGGATGTTCAATAAAATCTCTTCAGTTTAAAACATCACTATACAATGACAACATTTATTGTGTGCACACTACACCTGGTACTAAACGTGCTAATCACCGGCACTGTATAAACATTCCTATATAATGTTGCTCAAGATAGATTAATGACGAGACTAGCATTTCAGACATGGCACTATATTGCACGGCCAATGTCAAACAGTTTAGCTTGCAAACTTACACGCCATTCAAATGGGTGACATGGGAGCAAGCCCAAAATAGCGCCTAATTAGAAATATACCTAGTTAGATTTAGACATTTTGAAAGAGAAAGGAAAAGCATTTAATGAAAAATCGTTCAGTCTGGGCCACCTTAAGAACTAACAAAACTAGCTGTTAACCAAGCGGAAAGATTATATATCCCGTGAGGTAAAACGGCAAACACATTTCGTTTCGGTTTGTAAGAAAGGACAAACACAAACCGACCTGTTTTATCTCTTGTTACACCAAAACAAGCCGACTGGAAAGGAAATCTACTTCAGGTCAATTCATGAACTTCTTGAAACGGCACGCAAATTGTGACCAATTTTAAGTAATCGCGACATTAATCTAGCTAGATGCATTAAAAGAAACGTTAATTTAACAACCTCATTTATAGAGAGGTAAAATTTAACTTTCATTGTAACATTAAAAGTTGGCGAAAATGAATTATTCTGGGCGCAGCATCATAAAAAGATATCTAGTGACAGGTGAACAAAAATGCGGAAAAACCACTTCAGACTTAATGGAGAAACTAACACTTGCACAAATTTTACGGACTATGTCAAAAGAGAACATATATATTATCGATAAATAAGTTGCGACAGCCAATCAGTGGCAAGATGAAGGCATTTAAGCGACATTAAATCACGGAGGTCAATGTTATTCAAAAATGTATTTAGTTACCACGTCATCCAATATTAGTGTAGAATAACGTCGTCATGTACGACCATCCCACATGTTTAAGTAATTTAAAATTAAAAGCACATCGTACATTGTTAATGAACGATCTCGCGCTTTCTCACAATTAAACCGGTCAAATGTGTACTGTGATTGTGTGCGGGTCGTTTCTACTTGATAATGGATGTTCAATAAAATCTCTTCAGTTTAAAACATCACTATACAATGACAACATTTATTGTGTGCACACTACACCTGGTACTAAATGTGCTAATCACCGGCACTGTATAAACATTCCTATATAATGTTGCTCAAGATAGATTAATGACGAGACTAGCATTTCAGACATGGCACTATATTGCACGGCCAATGTCAAACAGTTTAGCTTGCAAACTTACACGCCATTCAAATGGGTGATATGGGAGCAAGCCCAAAATAGCGCCTAATTAGAAATATACCTAGTTAGATTTAGACATTTTGAAAGAGAAAGGAAAAGCATTTAATGAAAAATCGTTCAGTCTGGGCCACCTTAAGAACTAACAAAACTAGTTGTTAACCAAGCGGAAAGATTATATATCCAGTGAGGTAAAATGGCACAACATTTCGTTTCGGTTTGTAAGAAAGGACAAACACAAACCGACCTGTTTTATCTCTTGTTACACCAAAACAAGCCGACTGGAAAGGAAATCTACTTCAGGTCAGTTCATGAACTTCTTGAAACGGCACGCAAATTGTGACCAATTTTAAGTAATCGCGACATTAATCTAGCTAGATGCATTAAAAGAAACGTTAATTTAACAACCTCATTTATAGAGAGGTAAAATTTAACTTTCATTGTAACATTAAAAGTTGGCGAAAATGAATTATTCTGGGCGCAGCATCATAAAAAGATATCTAGTGACAGGTGAACAAAAATGCGGAAAAACCACTTCAGACTTAATGGAGAAACTAACACTTGCACAAATTTTACGGACTATGTCAAAAGAGAACATATATATTATCGATAAATAAGTTGCGACAGCCAATCAGTGGCAAGATGAAGGCATTTAAGCGACATTAAATCACGGAGGTCAATGCTATTCAAAAATGTATTTAGTTACCACGTCATCCAATATTAGTGTAGAATAACGTCATCATGTACGACCATCCCACATGTTTAAGTAATTTAAAATTAAAAGCACATCGTACATTGTTAATGAACGATCTCGCGCTTTCTCACAATTAAACAGGTCAAATGTGTACTGTGATTGTGTGCGGGTCGTTTTTACTTGATAATGGATGTTCAATAAAATCTCTTCAGTTTAAAACATCACTAAACAATGACAACATTTATTGTGTGCACACTACACCTGGTACTAAATTTGCTAATCACCGGCACTGTATAAACATTCCTATATAATGTTGCTCAAGATAGATTAATGACGAGACTAGCATTTCAGACATGGCACTATATTGCACGGCCAATGTCAAACAGTTTAGCTTGCAAACTTACACGCCATTCAAATGGGTGATATGGGAGCAAGCCCAAAATAGCGCCTAATTAGAAATATACCTAGTTAGATTTAGACATTTTGAAAGAGAAAGGAAAAGCATTTAATGAAAAATCGTTCAGTCTGGGCCACCTTAAGAACTAACAAAACTAGTTGTTAACCAAGCGGAAAGATTATATATCCCGTGAGGTAAAACGGCAAACACATTTCGTTTCGGTTTGTAAGAAAGGACAAACACAAACCGACCTGTTTTATCTCTTGTTACACCAAAACAAGCCGACTGGAAAGGAAATCTACTTCAGGTCAATTCATGAACTTCTTGAAACGGCACGCAAATTGTGACCAATTTTAAGTAATCGCGACATTAATCTAGCTAGATGCATTAAAAGAAACGTTAATTTAACAACCTCATTTATAGAGAGGTAAAATTTAACTTTCATTGTAACATTAAAAGTTGGCGAAAATGAATTATTCTGGGCGCAGCATCATAAAAAGATATCTAGTGACAGGTGAACAAAAATGCGGAAAAACCACTTCAGACTTAATGGAGAAACTAACACTTGCACAAATTTTACGGACTATGTCAAAAGAGAACATATATATTATCGATAAATAAGTTGCGACAGCCAATCAGTGGCAAGATGAAGGCATTTAAGCGACATTAAATCACGGAGGTCAATGTTATTCAAAAATGTATTTAGTTACCACGTCATCCAATATTAGTGTAGAATAACGTCGTCATGTACGACCATCCCACATGTTTAAGTAATTTAAAATTAAAAGCACATCGTACATTGTTAATGAACGATCTCGCGCTTTCTCACAATTAAACCGGTCAAATGTGTACTGTGATTGTGTGCGGGTCGTTTTTACTTGATAATGGATGTTCAATAAAATCTCTTCAGTTTAAAACATCACTATACAATGACAACATTTATTGTGTGCACACTACACCTGGTACTAAATTTGCTAATCACCGGCACTGTATAAACATTCCTATATAATGTTGCTCAAGATAGATTAATGACGAGACTAGCATTTCAGACATGGCACTATATTGCACGGCCAATGTCAAACAGTTTAGCTTGCAAACTTACACGCCATTCAAATGGGTGATATGGGAGCAAGCCCAAAATAGCGCCTAATTAGAAATATACCTAGTTAGATTTAGACATTTTGAAAGAGAAAGGAAAAGCATTTAATGAAAAATCGTTCAGTCTGGGCCACCTTAAGAACTAACAAAACTAGTTGTTAACCAAGCGGAAAGATTATATATCCAGTGAGGTAAAATGGCAAAAAATTTCGTTTCGGTTTGTAAGAAAGGACAAACACAAACCGACCTGTTTTATCTCTTGTTACACCAAAACAAGCCGACTGGAAAGGAAATCTACTTCAGGTCAGTTCATGAACTTCTTGAAACGGCACGCAAATTGTGACCAATTTTAAGTAATCGCGACATTAATCTAGCTAGATGCATTAAAAGAAACGTTAATTTAACAACCTCATTTATAGAGAGGTAAAATTTAACTTTCATTGTAACATTAAAAGTTGGCGAAAATGAATTATTCTGGGCGCAGCATCATAAAAAGATATCTAGTGACAGGTGAACAAAAATGCAGAAAAACCACTTCAGACTTAATGGAGAAACTAACACTTGCACAAATTTTACGGACTATGTCAAAAGAGAACATATATATTATCGATAAATAAGTTGCGACAGCCAATCAGTGGCAAGATGAAGGCATTTAAGCGACATTAAATCACGGAGGTCAATGTTATTCAAAAATGTATTTAGTTACCACGTCATCCAATATTAGTGTAGAATAACGTCATCATGTACGACCATCCCACATGTTTAAGTAATTTAAAATTAAAAGCACATCGTACATTGTTAATGAACGATCTCGCGCTTTCTCACAATTAAACAGGTGAAATGTGTACTGTGATTG
This sequence comes from Eudiplozoon nipponicum, assembly GCA_029291075.1. Lineage (NCBI taxonomy): Eukaryota > Metazoa > Platyhelminthes > Monogenea > Mazocraeidea > Diplozoidae > Eudiplozoon > Eudiplozoon nipponicum. The sequence goes on along the minus strand of JAQBSW010000651.1, from coordinate 10,038 downwards.
TGTGCGGGTCGTTTTTACTTGATAATGGATGTTCAATAAAATCTCTTCAGTTTCAAATATCACTAAACAATGACAACATTTATTGTGTGCACACTACACCTGGTACTAAATTTGCTAATCACCGGCACTGTATAAACATTCCTATATAATGTTGCTCAAGATAGATTAATGACGAGACTAGCATTTCAGACATGGCACTATATTGCACGGCCAATGTCAAACAGTTTAGCTTGCAAACTTACACGCCATTCAAATGGGTGATATGGGAGCAAGCCCAAAATAGCGCCTAATTAGAAATATACCTAGTTAGATTTAGACATTTTGAAAGAGAAAGGAAAAGCATTTAATGAAAAATCGTTCAGTCTGGGCCACCTTAAGAACTAACAAAACTAGTTGTTAACCAAGCGGAAAGATTATATATCCAGTGAGGTAAAATGGCACAACATTTCGTTTCGGTTTGTAAGAAAGGACAAACACAAACCGACCTGTTTTATCTCTTGTTACACCAAAACAAGCCGACTGGAAAGGAAATCTACTTCAGGTCAGTTCATGAACTTCTTGAAACGGCACGCAAATTGTGACCAATTTTAAGTAATCGCGACATTAATCTAGCTAGATGCATTAAAAGAAACGTTAATTTAACAACCTCATTTATAGAGAGGTAAAATTTAACTTTCATTGTAACATTAAAAGTTGGCGAAAATGAATTATTCTGGGCGCAGCATCATAAAGAGATATCCAGTGACAGGTGAAGAAAAATTCGAAAAGAGCACTTCAACAGATTGAATGGAGAAAACTAACACTTGCACAAATTTTACGGACTATGTCAAAAGAGAACATATATATTATCGATAAATAAGTTGCGACAGCCAATCAGTGGCAAGATGAAGGCATTTAAGCGACATTAAATCACGGAGGTCAATGTTATTCAAAAATGTATTTAGTTACCACGTCATCCAATATTAGTGTAGAATAACGTCATCATGTACGACCATCCCACATGTTTAAGTAATTTAAAATTAAAAGCACATCGTACATTGTTAATGAACGATCTCGCGCTTTCTCACAATTAAACCGGTCAAATGTGTACTGTGATTGTGTGCGGGTCGTTTCTACTTGATAATGGATGTTCAATAAAATCTCTTCAGTTTAAAACATCACTATACAATGACAACATTTATTGTGTGCACACTACACCTGGTACTAAATGTGCTAATCACCGGCACTGTATAAACATTCCTATATAATGTTGCTCAAGATAGATTAATGACGAGACTAGCATTTCAGACATGGCACTATATTGCACGGCCAATGTCAAACAGTTTAGCTTGCAAACTTACACGCCATTCAAATGGGTGACATGGGAGCAAGCCCAAAATAGCGCCTAATTAGAAATATACCTAGTTAGATTTAGACATTTTGAAAGAGAAAGGAAAAGCATTTAATGAAAAATCGTTCAGTCTGGGCCACCTTAAGAACTAACAAAACTAGCTGTTAACCAAGCGGAAAGATTATATATCCCGTGAGGTAAAATGGCAAACACATTTCGTTTCGGTTTGTAAGAAAGGACAAACACAAACCGACCTGTTTTATCTCTTGTTACACCAAAACAAGCCGACTGGAAAGGAAATCTACTTCAGGTCAATTCATGAACTTCTTGAAACGGCACGCAAATTGTGACCAATTTTAAGTAATCGCGACATTAATCTAGCTAGATGCATTAAAAGAAACGTTAATTTAACAACCTCATTTATAGAGAGGTAAAATTTAACTTTCATTGTAACATTAAAAGTTGGCGAAAATGAATTATTCTGGGCGCAGCATCATAAAAAGATATCTAGTGACAGGTGAACAAAAATGCGGAAAAACCACTTCAGACTTAATGGAGAAACTAACACTTGCACAAATTTTACGGACTATGTCAAAAGAGAACATATATATTATCGATAAATAAGTTGCGACAGCCAATCAGTGGCAAGATGAAGGCATTTAAGCGACATTAAATCACGGAGGTCAATGCTATTCAAAAATGTATTTAGTTACCACGTCATCCAATATTAGTGTAGAATAACGTCATCATGTACGACCATCCCACATGTTTAAGTAATTTAAAATTAAAAGCACATCGTACATTGTTAATGAACGATCTCGCGCTTTCTCACAATTAAACAGGTCAAATGTGTACTGTGATTGTGTGCGGGTCGTTTTTACTTGATAATGGATGTTCAATAAAATCTCTTCAGTTTAAAACATCACTATACAATGACAACATTTATTGTGTGCACACTACACCTGGTACTAAATTTGCTAATCACCGGCACTGTATAAACATTCCTATATAATGTTGCTCAAGATAGATTAATGACGAGACTAGCATTTCAGACATGGCACTATATTGCACGGCCAATGTCAAACAGTTTAGCTTGCAAACTTACACGCCATTCAAATGGGTGATATGGGAGCAAGCCCAAAATAGCGCCTAATTAGAAATATACCTAGTTAGATTTAGACATTTTGAAAGAGAAAGGAAAAGCATTTAATGAAAAATCGTTCAGTCTGGGCCACCTTAAGAACTAACAAAACTAGTTGTTAACCAAGCGGAAAGATTATATATCCAGTGAGGTAAAATGGCAAAAAATTTCGTTTCGGTTTGTAAGAAAGGACAAACACAAACCGACCTGTTTTATCTCTTGTTACACCAAAACAAGCCGACTGGAAAGGAAATCTACTTCAGGTCAGTTCATGAACTTCTTGAAACGGCACGCAAATTGTGACCAATTTTAAGTAATCGCGACATTAATCTAGCTAGATGCATTAAAAGAAACGTTAATTTAACAACCTCATTTATAGAGAGGTAAAATTTAACTTTCATTGTAACATTAAAAGTTGGCGAAAATGAATTATTCTGGGCGCAGCATCATAAAAAGATATCTAGTGACAGGTGAACAAAAATGCGGAAAAACCACTTCAGACTTAATGGAGAAACTAACACTTGCACAAATTTTACGGACTATGTCAAAAGAGAACATATATATTATCGATAAATAAGTTGCGACAGCCAATCAGTGGCAAGATGAAGGCATTTAAGCGACATTAAATCACGGAGGTCAATGCTATTCAAAAATGTATTTAGTTACCACGTCATCCAATATTAGTGTAGAATAACGTCGTCATGTACGACCATCCCACATGTTTAAGTAATTTAAAATTAAAAGCACATCGTACATTGTTAATGAACGATCTCGCGCTTTCTCACAATTAAACCGGTCAAATGTGTACTGTGATTGTGTGCGGGTCGTTTCTACTTGATAATGGATGTTCAATAAAATCTCTTCAGTTTAAAACATCACTATACAATGACAACATTTATTGTGTGCACACTACACCTGGTACTAAATTTGCTAATCACCGGCACTGTATAAACATTCCTATATAATGTTGCTCAAGATAGATTAATGACGAGACTAGCATTTCAGACATGGCACTATATTGCACGGCCAATGTCAAACAGTTTAGCTTGCAAACTTACACGCCATTCAAATGGGTGATATGGGAGCAAGCCCAAAATAGCGCCTAATTAGAAATATACCTAGTTAGATTTAGACATTTTGAAAGAGAAAGGAAAAGCATTTAATGAAAAATCGTTCAGTCTGGGCCACCTTAAGAACTAACAAAACTAGTTGTTAACCAAGCGGAAAGATTATATATCCAGTGAGGTAAAATGGCAAAAAATTTCGTTTCGGTTTGTAAGAAAGGACAAACACAAACCGACCTGTTTTATCTCTTGTTACACCAAAACAAGCCGACTGGAAAGGAAATCTACTTCAGGTCAGTTCATGAACTTCTTGAAACGGCACGCAAATTGTGACCAATTTTAAGTAATCGCGACATTAATCTAGCTAGATGCATTAAAAGAAACGTTAATTTAACAACCTCATTTATAGAGAGGTAAAATTTAACTTTCATTGTAACATTAAAAGTTGGCGAAAATGAATTATTCTGGGCGCAGCATCATAAAAAGATATCTAGTGACAGGTGAACAAAAATGCAGAAAAACCACTTCAGACTTAATGGAGAAACTAACACTTGCACAAATTTTACGGACTATGTCAAAAGAGAACATATATATTATCGATAAATAAGTTGCGACAGCCAATCAGTGGCAAGATGAAGGCATTTAAGCGACATTAAATCACGGAGGTCAATGTTATTCAAAAATGTATTTAGTTACCACGTCATCCAATATTAGTGTAGAATAACGTCGTCATGTACGACCATCCCACATGTTTAAGTAATTTAAAATTAAAAGCACATCGTACATTGTTAATGAACGATCTCGCGCTTTCTCACAATTAAACCGGTCAAATGTGTACTGTGATTGTGTGCGGGTCGTTTCTACTTGATAATGGATGTTCAATAAAATCTCTTCAGTTTAAAACATCACTATACAATGACAACATTTATTGTGTGCACACTACACCTGGTACTAAATTTGCTAATCACCGGCACTGTATAAACATTCCTATATAATGTTGCTCAAGATAGATTAATGACGAGACTAGCATTTCAGACATGGCACTATATTGCACGGCCAATGTCAAACAGTTTAGCTTGCAAACTTACACGCCATTCAAATGGGTGATATGGGAGCAAGCCCAAAATAGCGCCTAATTAGAAATATACCTAGTTAGATTTAGACATTTTGAAAGAGAAAGGAAAAGCATTTAATGAAAAATCGTTCAGTCTGGGCCACCTTAAGAACTAACAAAACTAGTTGTTAACCAAGCGGAAAGATTATATATCCAGTGAGGTAAAATGGCAAAAAATTTCGTTTCGGTTTGTAAGAAAGGACAAACACAAACCGACCTGTTTTATCTCTTGTTACACCAAAACAAGCCGACTGGAAAGGAAATCTACTTCAGGTCAGTTCATGAACTTCTTGAAACGGCACGCAAATTGTGACCAATTTTAAGTAATCGCGACATTAATCTAGCTAGATGCATTAAAAGAAACGTTAATTTAACAACCTCATTTATAGAGAGGTAAAATTTAACTTTCATTGTAACATTAAAAGTTGGCGAAAATGAATTATTCTGGGCGCAGCATCATAAAAAGATATCTAGTGACAGGTGAACAAAAATGCAGAAAAACCACTTCAGACTTAATGGAGAAACTAACACTTGCACAAATTTTACGGACTATGTCAAAAGAGAACATATATATTATCGATAAATAAGTTGCGACAGCCAATCAGTGGCAAGATGAAGGCATTTAAGCGACATTAAATCACGGAGGTCAATGCTATTCAAAAATGTATTTAGTTACCACGTCATCCAATATTAGTGTAGAATAACGTCGTCATGTACGACCATCCCACATGTTTAAGTAATTTAAAATTAAAAGCACATCGTACATTGTTAATGAACGATCTCGCGCTTTCTCACAATTAAACCGGTCAAATGTGTACTGTGATTGTGTGCGGGTCGTTTCTACTTGATAATGGATGTTCAATAAAATCTCTTCAGTTTAAAACATCACTATACAATGACAACATTTATTGTGTGCACACTACACCTGGTACTAAATTTGCTAATCACCGGCACTGTATAAACATTCCTATATAATGTTGCTCAAGATAGATTAATGACGAGACTAGCATTTCAGACATGGCACTATATTGCACGGCCAATGTCAAACAGTTTAGCTTGCAAACTTACACGCCATTCAAATGGGTGATATGGGAGCAAGCCCAAAATAGCGCCTAATTAGAAATATACCTAGTTAGATTTAGACATTTTGAAAGAGAAAGGAAAAGCATTTAATGAAAAATCGTTCAGTCTGGGCCACCTTAAGAACTAACAAAACTAGTTGTTAACCAAGCGGAAAGATTATATATCCAGTGAGGTAAAATGGCAAAAAATTTCGTTTCGGTTTGTAAGAAAGGACAAACACAAACCGACCTGTTTTATCTCTTGTTACACCAAAACAAGCCGACTGGAAAGGAAATCTACTTCAGGTCAGTTCATGAACTTCTTGAAACGGCACGCAAATTGTGACCAATTTTAAGTAATCGCGACATTAATCTAGCTAGATGCATTAAAAGAAACGTTAATTTAACAACCTCATTTATAGAGAGGTAAAATTTAACTTTCATTGTAACATTAAAAGTTGGCGAAAATGAATTATTCTGGGCGCAGCATCATAAAAAGATATCTAGTGACAGGTGAACAAAAATGCGGAAAAACCACTTCAGACTTAATGGAGAAACTAACACTTGCACAAATTTTACGGACTATGTCAAAAGAGAACATATATATTATCGATAAATAAGTTGCGACAGCCAATCAGTGGCAAGATGAAGGCATTTAAGCGACATTAAATCACGGAGGTCAATGTTATTCAAAAATGTATTTAGTTACCACGTCATCCAATATTAGTGTAGAATAACGTCATCATGTACGACCATCCCACATGTTTAAGTAATTTAAAATTAAAAGCACATCGTACATTGTTAATGAACGATCTCGCGCTTTCTCACAATTAAACAGGTCAAATGTGTACTGTGATTGTGTGCGGGTCGTTTTTACTTGATAATGGATGTTCAATAAAATCTCTTCAGTTTAAAACATCACTATACAATGACAACATTTATTGTGTGCACACTACACCTGGTACTAAATTTGCTAATCACCGGCACTGTATAAACATTCCTATATAATGTTGCTCAAGATAGATTAATGACGAGACTAGCATTTCAGACATGGCACTATATTGCACGGCCAATGTCAAACAGTTTAGCTTGCAAACTTACACGCCATTCAAATGGGTGATATGGGAGCAAGCCCAAAATAGCGCCTAATTAGAAATATACCTAGTTAGATTTAGACATTTTGAAAGAGAAAGGAAAAGCATTTAATGAAAAATCGTTCAGTCTGGGCCACCTTAAGAACTAACAAAACTAGTTGTTAACCAAGCGGAAAGATTATATATCCAGTGAGGTAAAATGGCAAAAAATTTCGTTTCGGTTTGTAAGAAAGGACAAACACAAACCGACCTGTTTTATCTCTTGTTACACCAAAACAAGCCGACTGGAAAGGAAATCTACTTCAGGTCAGTTCATGAACTTCTTGAAACGGCACGCAAATTGTGACCAATTTTAAGTAATCGCGACATTAATCTAGCTAGATGCATTAAAAGAAACGTTAATTTAACAACCTCATTTATAGAGAGGTAAAATTTAACTTTCATTGTAACATTAAAAGTTGGCGAAAATGAATTATTCTGGGCGCAGCATCATAAAAAGATATCTAGTGACAGGTGAACAAAAATGCGGAAAAACCACTTCAGACTTAATGGAGAAACTAACACTTGCACAAATTTTACGGACTATGTCAAAAGAGAACATATATATTATCGATAAATAAGTTGCGACAGCCAATCAGTGGCAAGATGAAGGCATTTAAGCGACATTAAATCACGGAGGTCAATGTTATTCAAAAATGTATTTAGTTACCACGTCATCCAATATTAGTGTAGAATAACGTCATCATGTACGACCATCCCACATGTTTAAGTAATTTAAAATTAAAAGCACATCGTACATTGTTAATGAACGATCTCGCGCTTTCTCACAATTAAACCGGTCAAATGTGTACTGTGATTGTGTGCGGGTCGTTTCTACTTGATAATGGATGTTCAATAAAATCTCTTCAGTTTAAAACATCACTATACAATGACAACATTTATTGTGTGCACACTACACCTGGTACTAAATTTGCTAATCACCGGCACTGTATAAACATTCCTATATAATGTTGCTCAAGATAGATTAATGACGAGACTAGCATTTCAGACATGGCACTATATTGCACGGCCAATGTCAAACAGTTTAGCTTGCAAACTTACACGCCATTCAAATGGGTGATATGGGAGCAAGCCCAAAATAGCGCCTAATTAGAAATATACCTAGTTAGATTTAGACATTTTGAAAGAGAAAGGAAAAGCATTTAATGAAAAATCGTTCAGTCTGGGCCACCTTAAGAACTAACAAAACTAGTTGTTAACCAAGCGGAAAGATTATATATCCAGTGAGGTAAAATGGCAAACACATTTCGTTTCGGTTTGTAAGAAAGGACAAACACAAACCGACCTGTTTTATCTCTTGTTACACCAAAACAAGCCGACTGGAAAGGAAATCTACTTCAGGTCAGTTCATGAACTTCTTGAAACGGCACGCAAATTGTGACCAATTTTAAGTAATCGCGACATTAATCTAGCTAGATGCATTAAAAGAAACGTTAATTTAACAACCTCATTTATAGAGAGGTAAAATTTAACTTTCATTGTAACATTAAAAGTTGGCGAAAATGAATTATTCTGGGCGCAGCATCATAAAAAGATATCTAGTGACAGGTGAACAAAAATGCGGAAAAACCACTTCAGACTTAATGGAGAAACTAACACTTGCACAAATTTTACGGACTATGTCAAAAGAGAACATATATATTATCGATAAATAAGTTGCGACAGCCAATCAGTGGCAAGATGAAGGCATTTAAGCGACATTAAATCACGGAGGTCAATGCTATTCAAAAATGTATTTAGTTACCACGTCATCCAATATTAGTGTAGAATAACGTCGTCATGTACGACCATCCCACATGTTTAAGTAATTTAAAATTAAAAGCACATCGTACATTGTTAATGAACGATCTCGCGCTTTCTCACAATTAAACCGGTCAAATGTGTACTGTGATTGTGTGCGGGTCGTTTCTACTTGATAATGGATGTTCAATAAAATCTCTTCAGTTTAAAACATCACTATACAATGACAACATTTATTGTGTGCACACTACACCTGGTACTAAATTTGCTAATCACCGGCACTGTATAAACATTCCTATATAATGTTGCTCAAGATAGATTAATGACGAGACTAGCATTTCAGACATGGCATCATATTGCACTGCCAATGTCAAACAGTTTAGCTTGCAAACTTACACGCCATTCAAATGGGTGATATGGGAGCAAGCCCAAAATAGCGCCTAATTAGAAATATACCTAGTTAGATTTAGACATTTTGAAAGAGAAAGGAAAAGCATTTAATGAAAAATCGTTCAGTCTGGGCCACCTTAAGAACTAACAAAACTAGTTGTTAACCAAGCGGAAAGATTATATATCCAGTGAGGTAAAATGGCAAAAAATTTCGTTTCGGTTTGTAAGAAAGGACAAACACAAACCGACCTGTTTTATCTCTTGTTACACCAAAACAAGCCGACTGGAAAGGAAATCTACTTCAGGTCAGTTCATGAACTTCTTGAAACGGCACGCAAATTGTGACCAATTTTAAGTAATCGCGACATTAATCTAGCTAGATGCATTAAAAGAAACGTTAATTTAACAACCTCATTTATAGAGAGGTAAAATTTAACTTTCATTGTAACATTAAAAGTTGGCGAAAATGAATTATTCTGGGCGCAGCATCATAAAAAGATATCTAGTGACAGGTGAACAAAAATGCAGAAAAACCACTTCAGACTTAATGGAGAAACTAACACTTGCACAAATTTTACGGACTATGTCAAAAGAGAACATATATATTATCGATAAATAAGTTGCGACAGCCAATCAGTGGCAAGATGAAGGCATTTAAGCGACATTAAATCACGGAGGTCAATGCTATTCAAAAATGTATTTAGTTACCACGTCATCCAATATTAGTGTAGAATAACGTCGTCATGTACGACCATCCCACATGTTTAAGTAATTTAAAATTAAAAGCACATCGTACATTGTTAATGAACGATCTCGCGCTTTCTCACAATTAAACCGGTCAAATGTGTACTGTGATTGTGTGCGGGTCGTTTCTACTTGATAATGGATGTTCAATAAAATCTCTTCAGTTTAAAACATCACTATACAATGACAACATTTATTGTGTGCACACTACACCTGGTACTAAATTTGCTAATCACCGGCACTGTATAAACATTCCTATATAATGTTGCTCAAGATAGATTAATGACGAGACTAGCATTT